>JAZGTI010009259.1:0-19077 GCA_036877585.1 Botia kubotai | reverse complement strand
TCAGAGACTTATAGATAAATCCAGAGTAACGTGTGTCAGGTGGGTGCCAGGCTCTGAGAGTCTTTTTCTAGTAGCTCATTCCAGTGGAAACATGTACCTGTATAACGTGGAGCACACATGTGGAACCACAGCGCCTCATTACCAGCTCCTCAAACAGGGTGAGAACTATGCCGTTCATACGTGCAAGAGCAAGTCTACGCGTAACCCTCTCCTGAAGTGGACGGTAGGGGAGGGGGCATTAAATGAGTTTGCCTTTTCCCCTGATGGAAAGTTCCTTGCCTGTGTCAGTCAGGATGGTTTCCTTCGGGTCTTTAACTTTGACGCAGTAGAATTGCATGGGACTATGAAAAGTTACTTTGGGGGACTCCTCTGTGTGTGCTGGAGCCCGGACGGGAAGTACATTGTAGCAGGCGGTGAGGATGATTTGGTGACTGTGTGGTCGTTTGCAGATTCTCGGGTGATCGCGCGTGGGCATGGACACAAGTCTTGGGTAAGCGTAGTGGCTTTTGACCACTACACCACTAGTGTGGAGGAGAGCGACCCTATGGAGTTCAGTGGCAGTGATGAGGACTTTCAGGATCAAATTCACTTTGGTCGTGACCGGGCTAATAGCACACAGTCACGGCTCTCCAAGCGCAATTCCACAGACAGTAGGCCGGTAAGCGTGACATATCGCTTTGGCTCAGTAGGGCAGGACACTCAACTTTGTCTGTGGGACCTTACAGAGGATATCCTGTTTCCCCACCTTCCCCTGTCTCGCACCAGAACACACACCAACGTCATGAATACCAGTGTTCCACCCACCACAGGAAGTGGAGGAGGCGGAAGCAGTGTGGTCATTACAGCGACTAATAATCCCCCCGCTAACAGCAGTAACAACAGCGTTGCGAACACGTCAGGTGATACGCTGCCTGCACCACTGCCGCGCTCCAACAGCCTGCCGCACGCCACTGCCAGCACCACTAACAGTAAGAGTGTTGGGATGGACAATCCCATTGCCACTGGCGTCAGCAAGTTTGCCACACTATCGCTGCATGACCGCAAAGATCGGCATCCTGACAAAGACCACAAGCGCAACCACAGCATGGGTCACATTAGCAGCAAGAGCAGCGACAAACTCAACCTTCTCACCAAAACTAAAGCAGACCCGGCCAAGACACTGGGCACGGTGCTCTGCCCGCGCATGGAGGATGTGCCCCTGCTGGAGCCGCTCATCTGTAAAAAGATAGCCCACGAGAGACTCACTGTTCTCATTTTTCTTGAAGACTGTGTTGTCACTGCTTGTCAGGAGGGATTTATTTGCACATGGGCGAGACCTGGCAAAGTGGTGAGTTCTTTTTGAGTTTAGATTATGTAGCCTTAGAACAATTCAAAGTATTACCTTTTGGTAAGTCTTGGTTGCAAGGACATACATGGTTTAAAGCATAACATATTGCTCACTCCAAAAAATGTTTTGCCTGTATTGCATTCTGTGTTGTTTGTCAATACGGCAGCTCACTAATCTTATGTGCTATTCTGAAGTGAATGTTATACAATAAATAATGTATGTTTGCTGTATGGTGTCAGATGATATTGGAAAAATTTAACAGTATCAGTCAGATTTCATGAATGTGGCTTTAAGACTTGGGTTAGGGTTAGGTTGAATTGTGTATCAGTTACTTTATTCTGAGTTTGTGAGTTTGGGGTGTCACAATATACCAGTACTGACAAAAAAAATGATATTAGAAAGAATAGTTATTCATACCATGTTAATAAAACACATTTGATGATATCATCAGGTGGTGCTATTGCACCCATTTAACATTTTGTCTTAAGACCACAATGGTTACAAACTCTCTGTCTCCCTCCCTACACTCATATTTTGAGTGTAATTCATTGGCCAAAAAAGAGAAAACAAAGAAATTAAAGATGAACTGATAGCGTTATTTATTTATTATTATATTTATTTATTATACCATGATAATACTATTACCATGAATTATTTTGGCCATGATAACTGTGTATTACAATCTAATTCTGTGACAGCCCTAAAGTGAGTTAAAGCAATTTTGGTCAAGATCATGTTGCTATTACATTTTCTGTCGGACAATCAGTACAAATAATCTGCAGTGATGTTTTCTTACTCTGACTTTCTCCATCTATATTGACATTTTGTGAACTAAATGTTAATGCATTTTATTACAGGAAGGAAACAAGTCTTGAGTCTTGAGCAAGGCAGTTCTAGAATTCACTCTATTAAATTTGCGTTTCTGTAATAGTTCATCCAAAAATTAGAATTCTGTCATTTCAAACTGAAGTTTAAAACAAATGAAGTTTCTCTTCTGTGGGATGCAAACGTTTTTTTCTGATTTATATTGTAATACAAGTAGATGTTATATTTATATACCATGCAATGTTTAAGTTAAATCTTGTCAATGAACTTAATCTAATGAATCCGCTTTTTTGCACGTGATTTTTAGACAGTTTACACACAAATCATCTCATGGTTTAAAGGAGTAGCTCACCAAAAATGAAGTTACCTTTAATGGTGTTGTTTTTTTTGTTGTCCTCTTTTGTAATTTTACAGTAACGACTGTGACTAACACACAGTATCAAATTTGGATCAGTCAGATCTGATATTTGATTCATGTAAAAGGGTCAGTAATAGCATTGATACTGATCTCTAGTTTGTATTGTCAGGAAAGTAAATAATGACAGAATTTTTATTTCTGAGTGATCTATACATCCCTAAATATGTCTCTCTTGTTTCATTTGTACAGTTATCTCAGCATACAGATATTTCCCATATTTATGGCAACACTGTTGTCCTTCTTTATTTTAGGGCTTATTGTCATCACAAAATCAAGCCAGCTCTCCTAGTGGAACAGTTGTATAGCTGCTCATAGCCCGACATCAAACCACGCTGCTGAAACATCATTGATTTACCCTCTGTCCTCTTGGTTCTTCATGTTTTTTATTCTGGTGACCCGTATGCACAAAGGAACATTTGTGCATCAGTGGAAGGACTGTACCACGCCCATCGGCTTTCCTGTTGCCTGTTTTTATCCTCCCAAGTATTTATTTGGATTTTCACTCTCGAACACACCTCACTTTATTATTTGTTTTCTGTATTCAAAGCTTGGCTTTGGTGTGGAAAATTTAATCAGGGTGGAAAAGCGTTAGTTTCTAAACTCGGTGTACCAAGACATCTAGTGGACAAAACCAGAGGCAGTGATTCCAAGACTCACTTCCATCCCAGTTCATTTTTAATCAGGTTTTATACGGAATTGATTTGACCCCCATTGTTGAAAACTTTGCACTGATTTTATTTTGTTTTTTTCTTTTGTAACTACTATAAAGAAGACAAAAAAGAAATTTGATGCACTTGCCTTTGATATCCTGTTTTGAAATTTTTATTTGATAAGCTGGATCCTGCAATCATAGTTTTTTAGCTTTACATTTGTGTGTGAGAATTCAGACCGGTAAAATGTGGAGAATTATGATTAAAACTTTTTATCTATTGAGCATTTATTTTAATATTGTTTCAGATAAAATCTGCTTTGTATTATATGTATAATATTGTAATTTAGTAATTAGAGGCAAAAGCAAAATGACCATTAGTGAAAGTTTTGTCATCATTACAGGAAAATAGTGATATTTCTAAAGCAGAACAATACATATTAAAACAATATTCAGTATGCAGCTTTGTTTTTTCTTTTTGTCTTTTGTACAGAATTTACCCAAATGTATTTTGATATAGCAGCTTCATGTACGAGGAACTGAAACATTCACCTGTTGTTACAGATTCACAAAATGTTTTGTCGTCTGACAGAAATCTCACACTGCTAACAAAATGAATGATGCTCAGGAAGTTTAGCAGATGCAGTGATTCAAGAGTTCATATTTTGCTTACCAACAGCAAAGTCATTCTATGTAATACATATTAAAAAGAAATGCATATTATAAAGAAATGGAAAAAAGAAATATCCATTAGAAACAACTAGGTTTAAAGTGGACCAATAGGATGCAGACAGTGTCATTCTGTTAAAGGTTATAATGGAGTCATTTTGTGTGACTACCAGTTATTTAATGAAATGTACACTAACAGATCAAGGTGATGTGGAAGTGGTCATAATTTTGATTCATGTGATCTATTAACATTTTACACATTTTGTTCTTCATTAAAAAAATCTTTATGGTTGTTTGGCCTTGTGTGTACGGTCCTTGTGGCGTACTGGTTAGAGAGTTGTAACCAGAGGGTTGCCGTTCTATCCCCAGTACCAGCAGCGAGTAACTGAGGTGCCCTTGAGCAAGGCACCTTACCCTGAATCACTCACGGGCACCACAGTGCTGCCCAGTGCTTCGGGTGTGTGTTCACAACTTACTACACCAATGTGTGTGCACCAACTGAATGGGATAAGGACAAATTTCAAGTATGAGTCACAATGCATGTCACCACTTCCATTGATCTGATGCTTAACTAGCCATTACTAAAAATGCAACACCAGTGTTGTTGCTTGTATTGAAGGGCTTGTACTTTCATACGATGGTCCAGTCTGAATGTGTTTGATCCAGTTTTATATATTTGTGTTATAATGTGATTAACTGCAAACACAGTTATAATGTGATTAACTGCAAGTGCAAACAGCAAAACATTCCTGATTATTTTTAAGAGCTTTTATCTGTAGGCTTTTTTATTATTTATGTTGACCCAGTTAAATGCAAAAAACTATCTGTATTGTACACTGCGCCGGGTATTTTAAATCTCAACATTCTTTAGTGTAAAATCATGACAGAAGCAGATCTGTTGTGTTTTGAAATGCTTTGTGCGTCAATGTACAGAAGTAATTTACAACAAATGTAATGTAAATGTTCATATTGGACATCTAACAGCACAGCAGCATGGTATAGAATCTAGAAAATATTTCACTGATAAGAGTCACTGAGAAACAAAGAGCCTGTAGAATTTATTAAAATATGTAACAGCACCAGGAAGAACCAGCACAGAGTTCTTGAAGTGTTCAAAAATACACATGGTCCTTGCCGTCCCTGGGCTTGTGCATTACAATCATTCAGAGAAATTCAGTCAAGTAATTTCAGGGTGAAAAATTATGTTCTAATGTAGAATCAATGTTTGCTGCATCTTTATATTTATTATAAAACTAAGTGCTGAAGCAAACAATCTGCAATAAAATGCAATGAAGTTTGTGGACAGACTGACTGACTGAGAGAGAGACTTTGCACAGGAGTCTTATGCACATCTTGTATTGGTTTAGCTTGTATTGGTTTAAAAATTGTATGTCTGCCTGCACAAGGACATTAGCACAATTCATTACAGAACAGACCTTAGCTTTAAAAAGGCAGTTGTTTACTACAGGTGGTATCATTACAGACTTCAGTAGTCGTCTTGATTGCGTTGTAGCGGAGGCATGTAGTAGCTCTTGAAACGGTACTCCTCCTCCTCCTAGGCCTTTTTAGATGAGGACAAAGTCATTTACATGACATATATGAAAACAAACCTGGCTGCTGTAATTTACTCTTAAAGGTGCAGATGAGAAATGAGAATATTTAGCTGTAGCATCACTGCCTAACATTTATAAATGTGTTGGATTATGATTATTAATAATTGATTATTATTGTGTTTAAAGGTCTTTAATTGTCCAATAACATTGTTTTATTTTGATGTCCGCTCCAGTAAAAAGACCAACTGGATGTTATTGAAAATATTGACACCATTATTATTTCATGTGAAGGAAATGTGTGCTGCTATGGTGTGTTTTCAGACCGGACACTGAAGCTGTCCTGTTGATCAAGTCTGGTATCAGAGTTCACTGCACAGAATTTGACTGGCCCAAGGATATCATGCCATCTGGATTTTTTATGAAAGTAAAGATTCATTTTGAACAGTATTCTGTGATATCTAATGTTCTGACTTTACTGAGGGCTTGTGTTGTTTCCTCAGTGTTGAAAGCATCTGAAGTCCAGGCAGCTGGTGCACATGAAGCAACCTGGTGTGGACAGAAGTGTGGACATTCAGTCTGGATTAGACGAGGCTGCATATCATCTGGTTATGTAGCTGTATGATCGTGTAAGAACTTCATCAACACACTCTTTCAGATGTTAATACATTTGTAACATAATTCTGTTAAACCTAACACTAACATAATTCCTTTGGAGGATGTACAGTTTATGTGGTTTTTGTTCTCAAAGTAACATTATGCTGACAGATCACAAGTTTACCACCCTAAGTGTGCTTTGGTTCCGCATGGCAGAGGCTGAGAATGTGAAGGGCGCTGTAAGGTAGAGGTATCGGTTTGTAAAGGTAGACACATCAGATATGTGCTGTTTATAACTATTTGCCTCTCTGTATGAATTTTACTTTTTCAATGTTCATTGTATTATTTCTTGTTGTTAGACTCACTAAGATCTTGTCGAAATTACAGAATGGAGAACAGGTAAAAAGAATTCTGAAAACCCACCTCCATATGTTACCTCTCATATTATTCATTATTATCTGTTGATCTGTTGTACCTAGTTTTACAACCCTTCACCATATAAACAGTCTTTATTGATATGTGACTGTGTGTTTGTGCAGTGTGTCTCAAGGCTATCGAACTGCCAGGGCTCATTAAAGCCAACAGCCAATTTGATGCCACTCAGGGTAAAATCATGTGTATTCATTAAAAGGAATGGCAGTTATTTGTCCATAAAGTTAACAGTGTGTCATAAAGAAAATATGTTTTTGTTATTTACAAAAAGTCCAAAAATCCTGGAGGGTTTGCAGATTGCTAAGGATTATACAGAGAAAATGACTAACTTTAATGGTAAGGTGTTGTTTTATAAATGATTAAGAATGTTTTTTACAGTTGTCTGAATGATGTTTCCATGCTGAGGGCTATATCTTACAAAAATAGTAAAAAGAAGTGAAGCCTGTTTCCCAATAAACCAGAGGAAGATTTTTTTTTATGTCTGGTGGATTTAAATACTCTTATTTCTCTAGTACCATGTTAGAGATAATCAGCATTAGTTTCCTTTTTGTGTCGGGAATTTGTGAACACTACCCTGAGATAAGGGTGTCCTTGTTTAGAATTAGAGCAGCCCGGTACGGACAATAACACTGGCGAAAGGCTGCAGCCATTAGTTTTACCTGCGCTGCGATGGTACCGACAGCAGCGATACACCGCTTCACTTACAGGAAGTGTGATAAAGGTCTATGGCTGATCGGAAATACTTGCTGGTTCTGTTATGACGCCATATTTGTGAGGTCAATGTGACTGCGCATGTCAGAATGATGAAAGCGCGCGGAACGATAAACGTCGTCCGCGATTTACGTAATTGACCATGAAACTTAAGTGAAGCAGTGTGTACTGTTTGATGAGTTATTTTAATGGATTAGTTATTATAATTCATTAAATACGTAGCTTTTTAATGGATATGTTGGTTTGCTGATTCTCAGACTACAAACAGGAGAACAGTGGAGCGCCAAAAGCTCACAACTGCAGGTTAGGTTCAATTTGTCGTTAACATGTTTTGGTTAAGTCAAATGCATGCTGATACCAGTTAGTCTTTGTTAGTTAGTCGAGTCATTCTGTGTACACACATTCCTTGTAGTCAATGGTAGGTTCAGATTTGGGGGGATCCATCCTGAATGAGTTTGCGTGTAAAATCTCAAAATAATATTCAAGCGACAATCTAGTCATGAAAGACTGTAAACCACGACTTCATTAACACAAGCTGTGATTACGACGTATTCATGCAGTATGAAGCTGAGCTGTGATGTGGAGGTTGTTAACCGGATGTTACCGACGTTTGGGATGAAGAATAAAGGCAAATCCATTCGAGCACTTTTATCCATCGGAAAACACATGGACAAAAGTTCCCACACCAGCACTCTGTATTTATTAATCTGCACTGCTAAAGACAGAAGCGGCTCTAAATATAAGGCATGTACTGTCAATTTATATGCATATCATGTTGTTATGATACTTGACTGTATTTATTTGCCTATTCATGAGTAAAGATATTCAGTACTGAAAGCAGTTTATAGCGCTGAGGATGTCTGGACCTTGTTCAGATCGGATTGTGCTTGTTTTCTGTGCAGCTGAAGGAGAACATCGAGAAGTTTTTCACATGGTTTGTTGAAGAGGGTAAAGCTACAGTTCGACTCAAGGAACCGGCTGTTGACATCTGTTTGAGTAAAGTAAGACTAAGGTCTCACATTACAGATGGCATGTTTAAAGGTTGACCTCAGTATCTGCAGGTTGTCTGTGAATTGCAATAATCTGACCTGACCTCGCAAGTGCCAGCTGAAGAAAATTATATGCTACTTTCTATGCAGTGCTGATATTCATTAATAGAATATTGAGATCTAAGTAAATTAAGTTGGAGTTATAGAAGAATTATACAGGAAGATGTTTACACCTGCTGGACATTTCTGCCTGTCGCACCTCCTCCGATGCCCATGGGTCAGCTGCAGGGTCTTCAGCCAGAAACCACCATTCACCAACGTTTCGCTCCTTTATTCTATGAAAATAAGCCTATTAAACTCATGCCTTACGTATTTTGTGTGTTTCTGTTGTGCAGGCTGATATCAATGGCTTGAAAAACTTTCTCTCTGCTGCCCGACTGGCACACAGAGGAAGTGACATGGACACCCTCCCTCTGTCCACCCTTGCACCAGCCCGGGCCCGTGACATTGAGAAACCAAAGAAAAAGCTTACCATCTTGTCAAAGAAGGACTATCCACTCACATCTAACTTCCCTTATTCCCTGGAGCAGCTGCAGGTGTCCTATTGCAAGCTCTCCAGAGTGGATATGCGTATGCTTTCGCTCAAAGCTCTCCGCAGGTTGGATCTCAGCAACAATCATATCAAGAAGTTGCCATCCACCATTGGGGACTTGAGCTTCCTTGCTGAATTAATTCTTCACAACAACCATCTGGAGAGTTTCAGTGATGCTTTGTGTGTCTCAACTCTGCAGGCATCTCTTAAGCATCTGGACTTGAGCCAGAACCAGCTGAAGGGTTTGCCTGCTCGGTTCTGCCACTTACGTGAATTGGTGAACCTTAAACTGGATGACAACAAACTGGTGCATCTCCCTTTTCACATTGGACGGCTTGCAAAGATGCGCTTCCTGTCTGCTGCTCATAACCAGCTTTCTGTACTTCCTGGAGACTTCAGAAAGCTAAATCTGGAAAACTTGGATCTGTTTGGTAACCCCTTCACTCAAGTAAACGCCCTGGAACACACGATTTGTCTCACATTCCCACTCACGCTTCAAGAGCTAACATCACGCACTGTGGTTAACCTCAGGTAAGGAATGAGGAGGCTTATGCTTACAATCTGTATTTATTCACAATGTTCTGATAGAGATAGTGTGAGGGATACAAAGCTTCTTTTGATTATGTTACTGTTAATTGAGCCAAACATCAAGGACATGTTCCTCTGAACAAATGATAAGCCACTTATCATTTGTACTTGTATCTAAAGGATCTTCATCTGTCATACTGATGTTTATATGTGCATGTTTTTCATGGCAGACTCCCTTATGGACCTCATATCATTCCATTCCACTTGTGTGAGGAGTTGGAGTTCTCTAAAGTGTGTGACTGTGGACGAGCCTGTGTGAGTTCCTACATCCAGACAGCTGTCAGTATGAACCTGCACCTGGTGTCTCATACTGTGGTGTTGGTGGACAACATGGGTGGCACAGAAGCTCCAGTGCAGAGATATTTCTGCTCCCTCATGTGTTATTGCAAGTTTATGGACAGCTGTGTGCAGCGCAGCCAGAGATGATGATGAAGAATGTTTGTTTGTGTTTGTTGTGATGTTTTGCTTGTAAATGTAGTTTGACATCTCTGCTGATACTAAACTACTAAAGCTTTTAAAATTGATATTTAAGGGATTGTGGATTTTACTTCATCACAATCATTTATATCATTGATTAGAAATAATAAATCACAAAAGTTATTAAAACTAAGTGCATTTTAAACTTGTGTTTCTTTGTGGCTAAAACTTTATTTGATTTATATTTCAATGAGTTCATAAATTAGAACTGTGGTTACAACAAGAATATATTGTCAAATATTACTGTTTTAACTTATGTTTAAAGAACATTTTTGTGGCTAAACTAAAAAGAACTGACCTTGGTAACTAAACTAATCATTCAACAAATTTAAGCTACAAGATGAATTAAAATAATGCACTTCAAGAAAGATTAAAACATACCAGGGTAGTTAGTCTAAATCAAACCACAGAGAGTTTTGGAAACACAAGGCAGCAGATGTCTTGTGATCACAAATAATTACTTCCCTTCCATCTGCATCTGTTTCTCTCAAAATTGCAGGATGAGACTTTGAATTATTGACAACATCTTCTGTTTCTTTTGACTTGACCCCAGCTTCCTTATTTAAGGTCACAGTGATATCAGTCTCATGATTTAATGCAGAAATTGGCTCTTCTGAAAATCGTCTAATCACTGTTTTTTGGGACATTGGCCCAGTTCCATCACAAGAATTCTTTACTTCATTTGTTGGAAACCGGTTCAGTTGCTTGTTAGGTGACATGTGCACCACTGAAGTAATGGACTGTTGTTGTATTAGACTGGGGTCCTGTAGCATCAGTGGTTCATGTGTGAGTACTGCTGTAGGGTCACTCACTGGTTGCTCAGATATAGTATTCTCATTCTCTGAGGTGTAACATGGCTCAACAACCTCTTTATCTTCACCATGCAGGCTGTCTGGTATCAAACTTTTAAATTCACTGACCTACAGAGAAAGAATGACAATTGTGTATCATCTACTAGTTGATATCAAATTAAACAAATGTCCATTACTTAGAAACAAATATACAACTTACACACAGTATGGACATACAGTAATGTATTATATTATGTGTTCTGTATTGTCTATAGTCTGTGGAGAATAAATGCTTAGCCTCATACTGTATGTAATGATACATGTGACTGACCTCTTGTGGATTGATATTCCTGTGAAAATCATTTTCCTGACGGTTCGTGGTAATTTCTGTTTCCTCTGGCTCGCTTTTGCTCTCTGTTGGTTTGAGTTTTATATTGTTGCTCACATCATCTGTTTGTGGTTCTTTCATTGAATTGATGAACTGAGAGTCAGATGTTACATTAAAACAGTCCATGTCACTAACAGGACCATTGTTTGGTAAACCCAATGATTCTACTTCAACATTTATCAGCTCACAAGTTTTACTTGTTGACTGTGTTAAAATATCACAGTTTAATTCTCTGTGTTGTGTCTCACATCGTTTCTCTTTGTCCTCATGAGGTGTCAGTCTTGCTTCACTCTCAGATTCTCTCTCTTTCTCCTCTTCATCGTGAAATCTCATCTGAGGGAATTCAGTGTTGTCCACTGGTACAATAGGAAGAATTATTGTCAGCTGCTTTGTAGTTTTGTTGAATTTAGCATCTCCTTTATCTTCATCCACAGGAAATGAGAGTAAAAGTTCCAGTTTATATGATGGTGCGTGGCTCTCCAGAACAAGGTGTCTCTGTGTCACGTTGACATCAACATCATTTGCAGATTTGAGCAGAGGTAAATCAATGATGATAACAATGTCTTTGGGTCGCCGACTAGGGGCTGAATCTCTGGAGTTCCTATAATTTTGTAAGTCAACTACTGTTCTATATTTTAAGGTATAATGTGGTTTTGTCGGCTGTTTGGACAACGATGATTTATCAGGACTAGGAGAACTTTGTGTTGGAGCAGTGCTGGTAGAGGCTCGTGTTGTGATCTCATTTGGATATGGACACCACAGTTTTTCCTCACATGCGCTCTGGTTCTTTTTAACAAATCCAGGTATTGGCTTGCGAATCACTGCTGGATGTGGAACACCTTTATATTTGCTTTTCAGCCGCTTTATGTTACTGTTATCTAGTTTCACTTGGAAAGAATCTTCAATTCCTTTGACGGCTGTGCTGTCGATGATTTTCATAAATCTTTCGTTTCTTCCTGCCATGTGTAGCGCGTCTGGATGGAAAACTACATCATATATCACACACGCGTACCCTTTGGCATCTTTATCAGGTCTCCCCGGTATCAGGCTGAACGGCAGAGTCCAGTTATGACCCGCTTTACCGTCTCTAGCTGCTTCACATGAAGGCTTAGCGATCAGTGGACTGGAACACACATTAATGAAACATTTCTTCTCAGCGCTGCTCGTTTTAAGCACATGATGAGCTTCAGGTTGAATAAACTGCACGTCCATGCCTCTGTCTTCCTCGAGACGTTTGATGTCTTCTTCGTATTGTCTCTTGTTGTCGGGGTTCGAGATCTCTGCTGCATATTCATTCAGTAACTCGCGGAACTTTGAGTCCTCCAGAGCTCCACTCAGTCGTTTTATTTCATCGCGAGTCAAATTTAGCGCTTCGAGTTGCTTTTCAAAATCCATTGTAAACGAATAGTTATTATTTACTAGCTTCCTGTCACACCTTATTGGTCAATTGTACGTTTTATATAAAAAACAAAGCACTAAGAAACGTTAAGAAAAACCTTGTTCGGCAACTGTAACCATGGAAACCTGCTATGGCAACAGAAGTCCACGCCAGCACACTGTCTATGTTTTTTGAATCATTAAACTTTATTTAACAACGTTTGATTTTGGATTAAAACATTTTTGGGGGAACATGGCGAATAAACATGGCGAATACGAATAAAGAACAAATCTGACTATACATTAAAATATTCTTTGTGTTCTATTGTTTGATCTTTTTAAATATTTTTAGTGATCTTACTAAATTTAACTATGTAAACTTTTAGAGTCGTTTTAGTTAAGTGTTGACTATTTGAAAGCCATGTTCACTGCCCCGTAATAAAAAAAAATGTCTGTACCTGTTCAGTTTATAAACGTGCACATATTTATCAAAATGCTGTTGCTATATAATGCTACAGTTTGTAGGTAACTTGAAATGAGTAATGATTCATATTTAAACTTTACCAGTTTCACGCAAATGTATTTAAATAGATTCCTGAATGAACATTTACACAGGAACATTACAAAATAATTTGCACAAATACACTTTGTAATTAATTTTACTATTCCAACAGTTATGCACAAAACAGTTAAAAGTAATGTGGTTAAATTACACTGAATGACTTTCAACTTTTAACCCTAACAACAATTAAAGTATCCATAAAGGCATAGTACACTTTTTAAATGTTCCGTAGTTTACAAAAATCATTCCACCTTTTTAAACACATTCTGTGACTTTCTAGTTGGCCTAAAGAAAGTTGTCCTTTTGTTCAAAATATGTCTCAGTTTTGGAGGTAAACAGGAAATATGGGCCTGGAAAACACCAGCATGGCTTGCAATGAAGTCCTCACATAACCTGTGTAATAAAATTTTATTAGTTGATTATTATTTAGTCAACACACTTCATAAAAACAATGTTTACTTAATTATTCCTATTGAAAACGAACATGCGCATTTGAAATACTTTTATGAACTTTACAAAAGAAGAGAAGTTTTCCCCATTATCCATTTAATTTGTATTTCCCAATTCAATAAGTACAGTGATTTTTACCGTATCAATGGGTAGGGTTGAGTTTGGAAAACAAATGCATCATTAGAATGCCCCTACAACAAAAATGAAATGATCATTACAGAAAACCAGCTGAAAGAGTAATTTCAATGACAATTAAAATAACACAGAAAGTTTGGAAAATATGAGACTTACTGTATCCACCAGAAGAATATAATCATGACTTCCTCCAAACACAATAACATCTGAGTCTCTCCCTTCACTAGCTGTGTGCCAGAGTCTAAATCAAAAGAGAAAGAATGATACAGATAACTGGAGAACTTTTAATACAATAATATCTTTTGTTAGCTCATCTGTGTGTCATTGCTAAGACTGATAGCAATGACAGAAAGATATTTTGTTTTTATATACCGGGGTTTGTCCTGGTTTGGATGCTCAGTCTTATTCCATCCTTTTGTCTTTAGATTAAATATCCAAGCATCACCTGAACATCATTATCATCAGTAAATGAGTTTATATTAAATGAACTAAAACACAGTTTAAATCATATTCTTTCTTTATTAGACGTACTCATAGGTCTGCAGTCCACACTGAGCCCACCAAACAGAAAGAGTGAAGTATCAGACACTGCTGTTAATGTATGCCATGATCGGCCCAAGGGCACTGCTGTAGTCGGTACGCTGTTAAATCCAGAAGACAGACAGCAGCTTGAAATCAAGTACAGACTAGTACAGTTTAGCCAAAACAATTAAATATTTTATAGTAAATATATTATGGGATATGAGTGAGAACCATTTTTTGACAAAAACATCTTACATTTCTGACCATGTCCATGAATTAAAATCCATACAGAACAGATCACATGTTCTTGTCTCCTGTGCAAACAAGACAACAGAGTTACTGCAACCTTCACTTCCCACCTTTTCAAAACAATTTTAGGGTTAAACATGTACAGCACAATAGTTGGTTAGTGGTTAGCTGTACTAGGTTTTCTGTACAAATGCTAAATGAGGACAGCCTCTATAAATCATGTATGAATAATAACTCACCCTTATTCTTCCACCACATACATAACCTTTACTACCCATCGTGGCACCAGCATGAGCTGCACGTGGGGCAGGAGCATGTCCCTATTGGCAACAATTATTCATAACCACTCATAAACTCAGCTCCATTTGTGGTAAGCAATCTGTGAATGACTTACAAAGATCTGTGGTTCAGTCCAGCTACTTCTTTCTGGGTCAAATTCATGAATTTCATTGTTCCATCCCCAGAAAACATCCTCGGCCTGACAAGGGGAAATACACTCATCGGCATCTATTGTGTAATAACTGCCTGTTTATTTACACAGTCTTCAACCATGAAGGTTTTGTTTTGAACACAAATTACCCATGATGCTTCATCAATAACAAAGCTCTTTGGATTGTTGATCTCGCTTAGAAGCTTGTGACCATATCCACCAAAGTAGATAATTCTGTTAAAACATCAACACAGTCTCCCTCATTTATCATTTCACAGAATGAAATGCAATATATTGAAATAATGTACTTGAACAATTTTGATGCAGAAGTATCAAATCCTAACCTTCCTTTATAAACCCAACAGGACAGTTTATCCCGTGGTGACGGTACAGACCCTGACTTATGTGCCATTTTCTTCCACATATACTTTGCATCCCGGAGACTGACAGAGTAGTGCTAAATGTACATGTATTAATTTACATTTATTCATTTAGCAGACACTTTTATCCAAAGAGACTTCAAATAAAACAGCTTTAAAGTTTAGAATTAAGTTTGCTGCTTATGCAAATAAAACATATGGCTGTACCTCATTGGTCTGTCCATCATCACAGCAACCTCCAAATATATACAAATGTCCATTTACAATGCAACCACACGTCCCTGACATTGATGGAGGAATCGTACCACACATGTCATGTCTTTTCCTGGCAAAAAAGATTGAAATTAAGACAATGTGTGAACTTTAGCATTAAACTTTCAGTGTAACAAAAGTCAGTTTTTGTACTACTGCTAACACACATATCACACACAACGCTATCAGTAATTCCTACCATAAACCACTTTCTAAGTCGTACATCCAAAGTTCGTCATTTGGCAGAAAAACCTCGTGATTTGCCACTGACTAGAGTAAAGTGAAAAAGTGATTTACTGTATTAACAGTGTTAAGAAAGGTGCTGTTACAAATGTAAAGCTGCGCACATTTAAACATTATTTTATAAAACATGATACATGATGTCATATTTTGTCTGATTATTATTTTAATTACCACATAACCACCCCAGACATATAAATACGGTCCATCCACCGCCGCCGTATGTCCACTTCTTTCGCGAGCCACCTGCTCCTCTTCACACATCACGATTATTTTTATTATTGTCGTTGAGCTGAGATTTTTCCAGAGACTATTCAAACCTGAGCGCGCAAGCAGCTGACGGGACACATTTCATGAGTGTGTGTAGATTGTGTCTTAATGTTGTCACGTTTATATTAAACACGATCATGTACAAAACACAGACTTTATAAAGAGAGCTGTATAAGATAAAGAGCTAGTAAAGAAACTGTCGCTTCGTCAGCAGCGCAAACAGGTCTTTTGTTTTGAAAAGTTGTTTACAGGTTGGAGCGGAAGTTGCGCGCTGGTTTGGCAGGAGCGCTAGAAGATGGGGGGTCGCAAAAAGGACGCGCGGGATTTAAAATGCGCGGATTCATCCTGCGACCGTGTGTTCACATTTAAATCTTCTTCATTGAGGGGCGGTACCGTTTAGAGAACAGCAGTGTTCTTTAACCCATTAAAAACTTGTAATAATAACACGTTTTGCTTTGTCAGTGAGGCCAGTCGGCATCTGCTGCAGGTCTTGGAGTCTGCCAGTGAAGCAGATCTGGATGAAGTTTTTGTAAAAACAACCGCGTACGTCTGTTTTACGGAGGATGGTGATAATTCAGTTCAACAAAATGCTATTTATATAGCGCTTTTAAGCAGCTTTACGTACAATGAAAAAATACAGAAAACAAGATTCCGTGGTATTACTGGAAATATATTTTTCATTATAATATGTGTATTAGTAAAATCTAATAAGGGATGCAAAGATTTTAATTAGTTTATGAATATATAGTTAACTGAACAGATAACTACAACACATAATGCCTGAATGCATTACCCTCTCATACACCACTGAGAGGTATGAGCCTTCACACACGTCCATATATATTCAAATGGTCCAAATTTCTCCTTTTAACAGCAAGTTGCAGGGGCTTTAAAGTTAATGAGACGGTGGAACATGACATGCTGTGGGTTATGTTTGTTGTATTTCTATAAGGTCAATCTTTAAAATGTTTATTCTTTAAACATAATGTTCTTATATTGTCTTAAAACTTTAGTGGTGTGTCCTTAATGTATAAAAAATTGAAAAAAAAAATTGGTTGTGTGATTTATTTCAGGCTATTAAAACAAACCTTTATACGGCTGCCTGCAGTATTACAATTTTTAATTTTCTTTTAAAAATGCAAAAGCTGTAAATATCATTTGGCTTCTAATGAAGTGGCATTTCTCGTGGGTGTCTTCAGTCCTCTGCCTGGAGACTCACAGCCCTGCAGAGTAGCTAATCCACTTGAACCAGCAAATCAAGGTTTGTTAACTGTCTAATAAGGGGCAGAGCTGGACTAAACCCCTTGACTAAACTACCTTTAATAATTATTTTTGTTACTAATTCTGTCGAATTCTGTCACAATCTCAATACATATCATTTGAAAGCTGCTTTATTAGAGGTAAGTTTACAAAAAAGCATTACAGCTCTAGGTTGGTACAGATTATGCAGCTGGCTTATATCGTGCATGCATTTAAGCAGAAATAGTGAGCATCTGAAGTATTTATTATTTTGGATGTGTTTTGTTTCATGCTTCTCAGAAGTGGCTGTGTGACAGACATGAGTAATTCAAATTAAATCCGTCATAAACATACAAAGCTACACTCCGTTTCCCCTGTTAAAATGATTGCAGACAATACCAATTTAAACTTCGTTCAAGGGAAATCATTTACATGCAACATTTAGAAACAAAAACTACACAAAAACAAGTATCTCTTTCCTTCAAGATCTCATGCCAAATGAAGCGCGAGAGCGAACCAATGACGTCACTATCGAGACGCTCACATGGCTCATAAAAATAACAATTTATATTTTATCACACCATATTTGATACTTCTATAAATATACATTTTCGTACATATATACGTTTTCAGCAGATGAATACAGCGTTTCTGAGTAAAGTCTGAACAGATTAAAATTAATTCCTGCTACGTGGGCAGGTTTAATGACGCACTACAGTGTTATTCAAAGCTAATTGGCTGAAAACGTCACTTCTGATAATGATTGGTTATAAAAACGGAAGTGACGCGATCCCCTTCTTTTTGCTTTTTGGCGGGTTTGAAAGGTGCTGTTTTGTTTGACCGTGTTAGTGTTAGTGTTAGTGCCAATTAACAGAATGAAGAAAGAAAGGAAGACCATCCATTTGTACAATTAAAACTCGCTTGGCGTACTGAAGATGAAAGAAAAACAACAATTTTACATGTACATCGCATTGGTGGGTAAATTCGTTAATTACAGTCACTTAATGTTTTTGAGGCTGTTCTGTGGCCCCTGTCTGATCGATGGACCGTCAGTTTGTGGCATTTAAGTGGGTGCTTGCTGCCTTAACCATCATGAGGTAAGTGCAAATCATATTAAAAGCTCAAATAGAAGCTAGTTTTTTTAAGTGATCACAGGTTCTGTTTCTGATTGACAAATTTACAAGTATTCCTGCAGTTCCACAATTTAAATTGAACCTACTCAAAACATTGAGGCTGTTGTGGATAATTTGTTCTAATGTTAATCAACTTCAATTGAAACCTCATTGAAGTCCCCCTGCAGTGCAACAGTTTTGACTGTCTGTTGGAAAGTGTAAAGTGCTGTTTTAATTTGTGTAGGCGCAAATGAACAAATGTGTGGATCAAGGTTGACCAAGAAATGTGACATGATTTAATTGGGATCAGTGGGGTAGTGTGAGCTTGTAAGATTACTCAAGGTGTTTGTTAAACTTTTAGATTCTTGCATCCACTGCTCTGCGTCCATCATGCTCAATGTATGTCAATGTACATCCAAGTTAAATGCTCCTTTTTTAATCCAGGTCTGGTAAGTGGGATGCCTTAAAACTGAGTGGAGTGCTCCTTTGTTTAATATAGGTCTGAGTTAAGTGCCTCTTTATAAATGCATGTCTGGTAAGTGAAATGCCTCAGATATAGATCTGGTGAGTTGATTGTTCCTTTATAAATGCATGTCTGGTAAGTGAAATACCTCAGATATAGATCTAGTGAGTTGATTGTTGCTTTATAAATGCATGTCTGGTAAGTGAAATACCTCAGATATAGATCTGGTGAGTTGAATGTTGCTTTATAAATGCATGTCTGGTAAGTGAAATACCTCAGATATAGATCTGGTGAGTTAATTGTTCCTTTATAAATGCATGTCTGGTAAGTGAAATGCCTCAGATATAGATCTGGTGAGTTGATTGTTCCTTTATAAATGCATGTCTGGTAAGT
>JAZGTI010009258.1:0-19078 GCA_036877585.1 Botia kubotai | reverse complement strand
AGCGAACTTAACATACTCCCTTATGGCCCATGTGCAATTGGGCTGTAATGAGGAGGAAAGAAAAGTCTAACCCGTACCAAAAGATATCCATGACATTCAGGTCCTCGAATAACGTACTTAACATACTCCCTTATGGCCCATGTGCAACTGGCCTGTAATGAGGAGGAAAGAAAAGTCTAACCCGTACCAAAAGATATCCATGACAGGCAGGTCCTCGAATGGAGTGTCATAAACACAATCCAAAAAATGCTGAACATATACCTCCATATGTCGTCCATTTTGACGTGGCCACGGGTGGTACATGTTGACAAAAAGGTAAGCGGGAAAAACTCTGGGAAAAAAACAGTAAATTAAAGAAAAATTGCAGCTGTGGTGTTGTGTGTGCGGTTGGTGATTCTGTTACGAATTAGTGTTGCAGAACTGAGACGAAGGAGCAGGACGCAGGAATAAATAACAAAAAGGTATTTAATAATAGAAAACCAAACAAACACTAACTGTATAAATGGTGAGGGCAACAACAAGTGCACAGTAGCAATGACGATCCAAGAAATCCAAAAACACACCAGAACAAGATAACCAAGGCATGTGTTAGAATACACGAATCACCGACAACCAATACATACAAACGAGGAACTTAAATAGTAAGACTAATCAAAGTGAACCAGGTGATGATGATTGAAAAGCAGGAAGTGCATCAAAAAAGAAACAACCAGAAACAAGCACAGAACTTAAAAATAAGAGTAACAATAACAAAAGTAACAAAAAGAGTAACGTAACAATTTCAGTAAATTAAAGAAACATTTCTGGGCAATGAGGAAGGACAGGGTTTTCAATAAAGCTGCCATAACACCAGCTAAACACCTGTAGTCTGATAAATACAGACTACATACAATCCTAAAGCGATGTGCGTTTAATTTAAATTTGTAGCTGACTGATATGAAAAATTTTAATTAAAGCTACAAACCAGAGAGGAAACCTGCTGCAATAATACTGCTTATCTTAACAAAGAGAATAGTTAGTAAGTGAACTGATGATTATAGTGTTTGAGAGCCAATTAAAGAGCAGATCAGTGAAAATGTTTATCTCTGTAGCACAGTTAGCTGTTGAACACTATCATTACAGACAATACAGCACAACAATAAACTGAATCATGAAACATTGTTTTCCTGTTTAGTTGTTTATTTTGCAGTGTATTCACAAAGGTAACTTCATTGTCTTACTGTGAGTTAAGGTACAGGATGAGATTCAGTGCTAGTACCTAGTTATTACACATTAGTTATTATAATTACTATAGCAAGACCATAGTGTATACATATGTATTTTGATCTTTGTGTCTTCTGCTCTGATCTATATTATAGTCAAAAATAATAAAAAAACAAGAAAAGAAAATTCTTTCTGAAAGATCCCTCATTATACAGCGACAAAGCAAAAATTAGAAACTTTTTTTCTAAAGCTCAGGGTGAAGCAGAAAAAGCACTTGAATACATTTCTGAAAAATATCCATATATTCCACAAATTGCTGTAAACTATAGAGCAGCCCAATGTATTCACACATTCACTATTGGCTCCTTTACATATCATAATAGCTATACTTCTGTTATGGAGGAGGTTCCCACTCCGCCCCCTGCTGGTCGCCAGCGGGAACCCTCGCCAGAATACTAACTCACCATCTTGAACTACAATTCCCATCGGCCCTGTACCAAGGTCTGATGAGCTTCCTGTTTGCCACCTGCAGTCTATTAGCTGCCCTATAAAGCCCAGGACTACATTTCAGTCAGTGCAAGGTCTTGTTTGCCATGTGCTACATTTTAGAGCGTTTCTCCGGACTGCTTTCCCATTACCACTTGGACTGTTTATCGTTTTTAAACCTTTGCTGCCTGCCCCTTGTTTTTGATTTGGATATTGTTGTTGATTGTTTGCTGCCTACCCCGACCATTGCCTATATTTACGTTTTGCTCTTGTCTCGCAGTTTTTGACCTTTGCCTGTTTACTGATTGTGATTGTCAATAAACCACTGCATATGGATCCCGCTGCCTCAGCATCTCCGTTACAAATTCAGTATGGTTCTATTGTTCAGAACATGGAATGACAAAATCACTGTCCAACCTGTTAATCAAAGCAGCAAAGATATACACAACCCCTTACACAACCTACTGGATGATCCAGGATGGAAGGTAACAAACTCCCATTTAATTTTTTAGAAACATGCAAAAGAACTTGTATTTCTGATCTTTTAAAATTTCTTTAAAAATGTTTTAGTCTTCAGGTTGTCTCATGGGAAGAAAGGCTCTTGAACCTTTTGTTGAAGGTTCTTGAACATTTTTCAGGGTTTGTTGTCCCCTCACACCCCAGGACACCATCAGTAGGAAGCAGGAAATCAGTAGAAATGCCAAAAGGGCAAATGACAACCTGTTTAGTTTAGCTGCCTGCTTCATTTCACAACATGAGGTCTTCATGCTCTGAACTAAAAGCTGATTTAGGGGTCAAAAATATTTCCCTCCAGTGAATAACATTTGATAGCAAGTGGTCTGGGGTCCTTATAAGACCAGTCTTAGCACATTTTATAGCACATTATAACAATATCTACCAAGTCATCACAGATCATTTCATACAATGAAATGTTCCTCATACCTTTCTTAGATCTATTTTAAAAATTCCTAATTCAGGATTTTTAACAGTTTATCAACTTTATACAAATATGACTTGTATGTACATTTAATATTAAAAGGGTTAATAATTTAAAGCATTGAAAGCAATGCTATTCTCATATATATAGATTTATCTAGGTTGCTTATGTTTCTAGAACAGTATTCCTAACCAGATTCTAGGGCAAGAGACTTATTGTAACGGAGCCGGACTCCCGCGCTATGGGGGGAGTCCGGACTCTTATTATGAAGTGTAGTTTTCTGTCTCCTGTGTGTTCCGTGTTCACTTCGGGTTTGTGTTAATCGTCATCACCTGTTCATCTGTAATTAGTTGTGTATTTAAGTTCCAGATTTTTGTATGTTCGGGTGTGGGTTATTGTTTGATGTTGCCGTTATTTCGGTGGTTTTTGCAGTTAGTTATTCTCTTGTGTATTCTCTCGCGTCTTCTCTGGTTTTTGGATTTATGCATTTTGGATATTTGGATTTCGAGTTTGGATTACCCTTTTGGATACTATTGCCATGGACCTGTTCTATGGAGGAGATGGCAGCGTCCTCCGCTCCGGTCCAGGAGGAACCGGTGCTGGTGGGTGGCCTCTCCAACCCCTGGGCCTTCTTGGAAGCAGTGGCAGCGGAACTCGCCGACTTGCAAGCTAGTTTGGCTGGGTCCCCGTTGGGTTCGGGGAAACGTTTTTGGATTGTTAATGGTTTTCTGATTGCTTGCTGCCTGCCCTTTTGACTCTGTTTGGATTACGTATTTGGATTGTTTGCTGCCTGCCTCAAACTGTGCCTGTTTCATGTTTATGATTGTTTGCTGCCTGCCTCGACCTCTGCCTGTTATACTGTTTTTGATTTTGCTATTTTCCCACATTACTATTTGCTGGCTTTGTTTGACAACTCTAATAAACGGCTGCACATGGATCCTCACGCTTCCGCATTTGCGTTACAGCCTAGCACTGTGACAGCGAAGGTTAATTTCCTTTCCCTTGCTTACAGTTCATAGTTCCACCTTCTATGATCTAAAACCTTTACAATTAGGAATACAGTCACAATAATAATAGTAAGTTAGCCCTTTTTGAAAAAGTGCTGTGGGTATGTAAAATATTTAATATGTTCAAAACAATAGTAAAATTATGTCTCAGGTTACATATGTAACCCGGTTATATAAGACAGGGAACAAGACACTGTGTCATGCTTCTGAACACGTTTAAGGCAAGTTCAAGGTCATTTGACATAGCATTACGCGCCACAAAGCCTTTAAAAGGTGCCTGCAAAATACATCAGCAGCTTAAGTCTGAAGAAAGGCGGTCTGGGCAAGACCAAAGTGTGGCAAAGCAACGCAGCGTCTTGTTCCCTGTCTCAGGGAACTGGGTTACATAAGTAACCTAAGACGTTCCCTTTCAGGAGAACTCAATGCTGCGTCATGCTTGACACTATGGGAAAGTAATACCCATTACGCCACAGTGAGGCGGATGAGATTGTCCGATTTCAGAGATGCTGTGAAACATTGGCACAGGACATAGGAGCAGAGTAGGACTTGTAAAACCAGGAGGACCTGAGCGCCTAAAGTTGAATTCAAGTCTAAATAATAAAATCTTTAAAAAATGTGTGCGGAGAGGACCAGCCTTAGATGCTACATCACTGGTAGAATGGGCTTCAATACCCAAAGGTCACACAAGGTCACCGGCCTCATAAGCCAGGGTAATAGCATCTGTGATCCAGTGTGATAGGTGTTGTTTAGGGACCACATTATTACGGTTATTGCCACAAAAACAGAATAGCTGAGAGGTCTTACGCCACTGGCCTGAGCGGTTGACATGGATCCTCAAAGCTATAACTGGACACAACCAATAAAGCCTCTCCTGTTCCAGTGAATCAAATGGCAGAGGACTGGTGCTTGGGTCTACTGAGTAGAGCTAAGAGTAGAGCCATCTTAAGAGTCAGAAGCTTATCCAAGGCTGAATCTAGGGGCTCAAATGGATCTGGAGATAAACCCCCTAGAACAATGGTAAGATCCCAAGAAGGACCGGCGTGTAACAGAAAGGCTTCAGCTATCTGGCACCACACAGAAAATGATACACCAGGAGGTGTCTCCCAATAGAGGCTCCATTGACAGGTTCATGCCCAGCAGACAGGGCAGCCACATAAGCCTTAAGGGTGGCGGGAGCCAACCCTTCAGAGAGACGCTCTTGAAGAAACTCCTGCACTGAACCAACAGAGTAGTGAACCATGTCAATATGGTGTCGCTCACACCACAACACAAAGAGCTGCCACTTTTTGCACGCCCTGGGATATACTTTGCTCTGACAGAGAGCAGTGTGGTCTCTGCTCAAAGAAGGATTCACTGTGCCAGTCTGAATAGGGGGTGCGAACGCAGTCCCCCTTGGTGATTCAAGTAAAAGACCACTGTGGTGTTGTCTGTACGGACTAGGACAGGTTGGCCTCTGAGGTGTGGGAGGAAGTGCTTCAGAGCCCAAAACACCACCCTCATTTCCAGGCAGTTAATGTGTCAGGAGAGGTGAGGGTCCTCCCATTGGCCATCGAGAACTGCACTCCAGTCCATGAGGGAAGTGTTTGTCATAAGAATCCTGTGATGGCATAATGCTCATAGAGTGAGACCCAAGGTAGGAAACGAGGGTCTGGGCCACATAGAAAGGATACAAAGCCCTTAGAGTGTAAACCTTACCATAACATGTGCAGTGAACCCAATGGAATCACATTGCCCATGGCCGCCATGAGTCCTAACAGCCTCTGAATCGTGAGGATTGTCAGATGTCTGCCTACCCAGCACCTCATATGAGCTAACACAACATCTCGATGTCGTGTAGCTAACTCTTGAGAACTCACCATGACCATCCAGTTGTCTATGTAGTTCAGTACGTGGATGCCCTGGAGTGCAGGGTGATAGATCTAGGCTGAAAGGAAGCACACAATACTGGTAGGCTTCGCCCCTAAAAGTGAAACTACCCCCGATACACCTGAGGTGGTGAGGAAAATAGAAGCTACCAGAGGGGGCTTCAAGAGAGGTTTGGCATGATGATGGTGTGCACTGCTGCTGCCTATAGGAAGAAGGTTTGGAAAAATAAGAGGAGGTGAACGGTGGGGGAGGAGCTCCTTAAACACCTCTGATTGCTTTTTAGCCTCCTGGTATCTGTTGACAACATAGCTTACTGCATCGCCAAACAGACCCTGAGGAGCAACCGGGGCATCCAAAAGGTAAGCTTTGTCACTGTCTTGAATACCCGACAGGTTGAGCCACAAATGCCTCTCCGTTAGCAACAAAGCAGCCATAAAACAGTTGATGGACCAGGCTGTCTGCTTGGTGGCATGGAGGGCAAGATCTGTGGTTCAACAGAGCTCCTGAACTGCATCCGGATAAAAACCCCTACCTTGGTCTAGGTCATTAGGTCAGACCTGCTGTTGCACATACCCTACATGGAGAGGGCAAGGCAGTTTTTCTCCACAATGATTCGTAGAGGGAGAGCCACAAGCATCTCTTTAACCCTATGCATCGCCCATACCCGTTCTCATGCAAACCCACAATGGACAAATAGTTATATGTATCGGGGTGAAAACATGAGCTAATTATGGGTTTTTCCACGACTTCGACACCTCGGTGTGAAGATTGCAAAGAACAGGAGATTGAATGGGAGAAACAGGAGATTGCAATGGGGAGGCTGTTCTCAGGCAATGGACAAAGCAGGCAGCAAACAATCACAGTCCAATAAGCAATCCAATAATCAGGGCAGGCAGAGAAACAGTCAAAAAATGATAAACAATCCAAGATCAAAAAATGGTGAGACAAGAATGCATGGAAAACGCTCAGAAATGATCAATGAAAATCAAGACTTCGCAATGTGTGTGTGTTTAAATGTGGTTTATATAGGTGACTGTAATGAGGTGCAGGTGTGTGAGTGTGATCAGTCCCAGGTATGAGGCATGATCGTGTGGGAGCCTCCTCTGTAACAGAAGGTGAAGTCGATCTCCCATCATTCTACTCTTCCTTAGCATCTTTAAGTTTCGCCTTTGTTTGTACTTGTTTGTACAAAGGCAAATTTGTACAAACAATACAAACTTTGTATTGTTACTCCATACGTGGCACATTGGAGATCTACAGCAGAGGAGAAACTTAAGTAAATACTTTAGTCAATTTGTCACGCAACTCTTTAAAAGTTTTAGGTCACTTACTCATATAAACATATATCATGAGAAACATTTCAGTCAAGTAACCCCAAACCGTGTTGTGTAAGGAGGATGATAATAATGAGAGGAGGTAAATTGTGAGAATCATTTTTGGTGAAGTATCCATTTAACTACTGTGACAAGCAGTTGAGTTCCCAGAAGAGCCCAAATTTTAACATGCTCTGGTAATTTTTAAGACGACTGACAATTTACTGCTAGCCTTTATAGCAGTTGGGTACTGCAAATAAACCTGAAAATTTAACTCCCTCTGATCTGAAGAAGAAATTACTCTGGATGTCAATTTCTTATATTGCTACATCATACATACATCATATTACCAAATGTTTGTCTTCCATTTATTAGATATGGATGATAACCTAATTGTGTTTATTTCACCATGTGCAAGTTGTTTTTGTGTATGCATCCGAATACTAAACTAAATGTGTTGAATTTATAATAACAGCTTGATTCAGATCAATTTAATTCAATGACTGTGTCAGGAAATGTTTTTTGGAGTATGGTTGTGTTGTGATTGCATGTTAAGTCTAATTTCTTTTACTTTGGTAGAGGATGCAACAGTGTTATCAAGGCTACGCTTGTGAACTGTAGAAGAGTAGTACATTGTCAAATGACTTTTAAGAGCTCACCGATTGCTGAACTATTGCTCTCAAACACCTCCAGACTATTCAATCTTACAGAGCCATTGCTGTCAAGGTGGAGGCTCCAGCCTCCTCTCCACCGTGCCACCAGAGAGAACCATCGCCGGAATATTAACAGGCTTCAGATCGTACTACAAGTCCCATCATGCACTTACCTGTAACTGATTACTTCCTGTTTGTCATTACCTGGCCGCCATTACCTATTTAAACTGGACTCATTCATCTACTCATTGTGAAGTCTTGTTTGCCTTGTGCTGCCTTTTTTGAGCGTTTTTCCATTGTTTCTCTGATTGTCTATTGTGAATTACCTGGATTGTTGATTGTTTGCTGATTCTTCGCCGCCTGCCTTTGTCATTGGACTGTTTATCGTTATTGCTGTTTGCTGCCTGCCCTGACCTAGTTCTGTTCTACCGTTTATGAGTGTTTGCTGCCTGTCTTGACCCAGGCCTGTTTACAGACTACGGTTTTGTATTGCCTCCTGTTGTGTACAGTGCCTGTCGACACTGTTAATAAACTGTGTCGCAGATGGATCCCAGTCAACCCGACTCTACAATTGCTGGCGTGAGATAAGATGGAGAATTCACGTGGCTGTAGCTAATCTTGAGTTTCCACCTGTTCTCTGAAGTATATGGTGGTTCAAATGTGGCATTGGGTACAGATTACAGAATGGAAGGAGCTCCTATATGGATGATCTTCTCATTTATTTCAATAAATATTTGTAAAGTGCCAGTGCATATATTTTAAAACATCAACTTCTGTTTTTTGAGCTGTAGCTTTTTTATGACCATTTGAGGATTATGCACTATTTTAGTGAGATGTTAAAATGAATTTACATTACATTACATTTCACATTTCAATGTTTTAATTGGATAGAGAGAGGGAAATATATGGCTGTGTATACATACATAATATACTTTTATTTCTCATACTATTTCTAACATACTATTTTAATACATTTTACTGTCAACACAGTAAAATAAGTGTCACAGAGAAAACAAGATATCTTTAAACTAAATGGGACCTATAAAAAAAGATAAACTGTAAGTAAGTGCCATATAGTGTAGGCTTACTATGGCGAAATACATTTTTAACATGCTATTTAAAACATCCATGCAGTATAGGATGTTGTTGACCAATGACAGTTTCAATTCCAAACATCTGTCCTCCAAACTCATTTACATGCAACTTTGCATTTGATTGGTTTATGAAAAAGTTTATCTCACTCCTGTTAAACTGATTAAAATTCCTTTTGGTATGGTACTTTATTTCAATAAAGATGTTTGCATGGAGCATTTGGTGTTTGCATTTGGATTGGACTCCTAAACCGATTACAATTGGAATACAGTGCTCTGTGTAAACACACCTAGCCACACGGGTAAAATTTGACAGTTTAAATCTCCCTGGTTCACAGTGAGTTTTTGGATACAGTGACGAGTCTCTCCGGTCTGATCAGCGTCGCCCTGGCAACAATACACAGACATTTGTTGTGTTCAATTCTTCTGTGGTTCTCAACTTCAGTCCAACTCCAGAATCCAGTGCACATGTTTGTTCCCCTTATCTAACATAGAGCTCTGATGGTTTCAGTCAGGTTCAGTTAGTGCACTACTCATGTGGTGCTGGAAAACAATAGGGCAGTTTTAGAATCATTTGGAGAGTTCCTTCAACCTAAAACCTGCCTCAATAACAGCATAACTCTGGTATGTTTTACTTCCCACATGATGGAGAAATAATGGTGTGAAGCTTCTCATTCATTAATCTAAGCTGAAATTGAGCATTGATTTTTCATCAGCTAAACCTTATTATAATGCTGCTCACAAACTCTGCTTAGAAAGCAGAAATAAAGCAAATACAGTGATTCAAATGCTGGCATCTGTTTCCTTTCTTTATTTTTCTTAAAGTTCCTTTAAGTTTCAGTTTTGTGAAACAGCTTTGAGATTGCGATATTGATTTAGATCTTTTAACCTCCCAGCTGTGAGATGTTATGTTTAAGTAGTTTTCAACATAATCTTTCTGCTTCAGTGTTCTGCAAAAAAAAGAAACTGCACATTAGTTGTCCTGGAAAATAAAAAATAAATTACTTAAACAGCACATCATAAATAGCTATAACTGTTTAACTGACCTCAGAACAATTTCCTATCATTACTGCTATAAAGGGGGAAAAATGAAACAGTGGCTTTTAATGCAGCCACTGCAATTGGTACAGCTGCAAATTAATCTGGTTGCCAGGGCAACATTGTGCCAAAAAATAGACTTGATTATGCTGCCGTCATTGACCTGGCCCACACTGCACACTACAACAAACACCCACACAATGCACCCCACAAAACAGTAGTATTTTTATTTATATTACCCAGACTTGTGTTAAGGGAATTATTATTTATCCATTGAGCCAGATGAGTCTGAACTCGTGTTAGTGTGAATTAAAGACACACTGTGTAAATCCTATGGCACTACCCAGTTATCCAAAAACATTCTTGTAGTAATGCTAGTAGAAAGGTTTTATAATATTATATTTCACATTCCAAAAACATTATTCTTAAGTTGTTAGTGAAACATTTTAATTATGTTACACAATTAAAAAAAAGTTTGAACAATGTTCTTATAACAAGCAAGCAATATTGTTAATACAACGTCTAAGAAAAATGGAAATTTTGCACATTCCTAAAAGTTTTAAAATAGCATTTTCTTTTATTTAATGGAAATGTTGCAGAAACATTCTTACAACCTAAAATTGTTAGCTGGGTAGCAGCACCAAACTGAACTGTAACCTGACTGTACCTTTGTACCAAGTCTTTTGTAACCTCAACCTCAACACTGGACTGTCTGTGCCTGAACCAAGTGTCAGGGTTTGACTAGTTATGATTGTTGCTAGTATGATCCATTAAACCCCTGCTGGTAAAAGACATCCTTATATAGACTGTAAAGGAGCTGCAGTCTCACATAAATGTTTTACATGTAACAATCAATTTAAAATAATTCACAATAGATGTTTCTTCCTGACTTTTCTGTATTTGTTAAGACAGCGAAAAGCTGTTCCACTGTGACAGCTCAGGACAGCCAATGGTGAAGGGCTGCTAACATGGTCTCATCAGCCAATCAGCATTCTCAGGACACATAGTGGTTTAGTCACACATTTATGACTTGGTGGTTTGCTTAGAAGTGTAAGGGTGTTTTCACTACAGTGGTTCAAGCTGTAGGAATGCCTATGACTAGAAAAATGTTAACAGCAATGGTATAAAATTGTATTTTCCGTCAGTTTCCACCCTTCTGCTACTTCCAATGATGAAAATAACTGCAGTTATGATGTGGAGGAGTGTTGCTATAATGACTATATTGTATTGGAATGGGTAGCTTTTAATTATTAACAATGAGTCAAAACTAACTGGTACATAGTTTTGTAAGTAAAAGAATTTATCAACATCACTTACTGAGGTTACACATGAAATGGTAACAACCAACCTAAGACAATCAAAGTAACCAATCAGAAGACCATGTTTAAATCCCACTTAACTGGACAAATGGCAGACCCTCTGCATACAATACAAACATCCCAGCTAATAGCCTTTGATTGTTATTAGTTCATCTATGGGCTCAGGAATGCAAAGGGCCTCTTTAGACAAGACGATAAGGTTGTGACACAGCAATAAAGTCCATTTAATATTCAACCCTACAAAAGCAAAAAACATTGTTCCCAAAACTACATTTCTGTCAGTAAAGATGGAAGGCATGCAGGCTGTGTGCATGTGCCAATTGAGCAGCTGTCAACACTTTCTGCAGGTTTTATAACCATCCTCAGTTTGAGCAGAGCATAATTTGCATTTTTGGGCGAGCTATTCCTTTGATAAATGCATAATCACTATTTTTAATTTGTGAGGATGACTCTATATCGATGGCTTCCACTGTCCATGCCAAACTGCCATGGACTTATCTATATTCCTTTTGGAAATTAGACACTCCAGGGTTACACCCAATTAAGAAACCCTTTCAGACACACTTGTACTTCAACCAGACATCCACTGCCTAGTAAGATAATAAGAAACATTACAGTGAGAGCGTCAGGTTTTAAAAAACACGAGAACCCAGTTGCAAATTAATGTAGATTTATTATTCACAATAAATTGATTAAACAGTCCAACAGATGACAAATCTCAGCGTCCGTTGTCCGGGGAAACCACCAGCCAGCACGATGTCTGTAGGCCTCTCAAAAGATCCCTTATTCCCACTCCAGCAGATATGGCACTTATTAAATGAGTGAGATGAACTTCTCCGTAGGAGGATTTCTGAGGTAAGGAGAAATGATCGGTTATCTCTGGAAATAACAGTTCAGTTCAGTCGCCAGCAGGACTCAGGAAAATGCAGCAGTACAACAGGTAAGTATCAGTTGAGGACCGAGAAAATCAGCTAAGCGTTTGAGCTTACCGCTAAGTCCACGTAAGTCCGATGAGTATTAGAAGATCGGTATGAATCTGTATTGCAGGCGATGATTAAAGGGGAACTGGAGGGAGAGTCGAGGCAGAGCGGGAGAGCTTGCTGGTGCGACGAACGACGCAGAGACCAAACGCCCGGAGGCAGATGAGAGAGCTGGTGAGCAGGCGCGGCAGACTCCAAGACGGAAGACAACTGTAATGGTAAGTAAAAACTGAAACATAGAGCACAAGACAAACAACAGGTAGCCGGAGCTTAGACACAAAGACAAGACAACAAACACTAACTATTCGCCTGTCTCCAGACAAACAACTAGCCAAGAGTGGCAACAGGAGAAAGAGAATGAGCGAGACTAAACTAGAGCTGACTGACTAAAGACTGCAGCTAAGCTAAGCTATGCTACGCTAAGCAAAGCTACAACACAGAGAGTGCGCATGGTCAGGGATGCTTCTTAGGCGATGATCAGACAAAGACTGAACACACACGAGGGAAATATAAAGGGAGATAATAGTGGGCGCGGTCAGTAATGAGAAGTGAGAAATGACTACAGCTGTGAGTGATTGCGAGAGGAGGGGGAATGACGCAGACACCGGAGCACGTGACGATTAACTAGTTAACCGTCTCGAGCTCCGACGAAAAACAATACAAACCGGTTGATCAAACTGACGTCCTGACAGTACCCACCCCTCCCCCCCAGGATTGCCACCAGGCATCCCAGAAGGAGGTACACCCTGTCGACGGTGGAAATCCTCGATCAGAGAGGGATCCAGAATGTCTCTGGACGGCACCAAGCTACGCTCTTCCGGGCCATAATCCTCCCAGTCCACTAAGTACTGATAACCCCTGCCTCTTTGGCAGGAATCTAAAATCCGCCGAACAGTATAAATAGGTTCACTATCCAAAAGCCGAGGAGGGGGCGGGGCTGGTGTGGAGGCAGGAGTCTGAGGATGAAGAGGGGAAAAGCGCACTGGTTTAATCTTAGAAACATGAAAAACCGGGTGAACCCGACCCAGGGAAGGGGGCAGACGTAATCGAACCGCCACCAGATTCACTACCTTTGTGATCTGGTAAGGGCCAATGAACCTGGGTGCCAGCTTACGAGAAGGCACACGGAGAGGAAGGTCCTTGGTGGACAGCCAAACCCGTTGACCACAAATGAGGAATCCGATGACGGTCGGCGGTTGCTTTAGGGCGTCGTGACGTCTGGGCCAAGACATTCCTGGCCTTCTTCTAGGTACGGCGACACCGTCTAACGAAGGCTAGGGCTGACGGCACCGCAACCTCGGGTTCCTGTGTGGGAAACAGGGGAGGTTGATATCCAATAGAACATTCAAAAGGAGACCTACCTGTGGCCGTAACCGGCAAGGAATTATGGGCGTACTCTACCCACGAGAGTTGTTGGCTCCAGGAAGTCGGATTTTGAGATGTCAGACAGCTGAGGGCTCGTTCGAGATCCTGATTGGCCCGCTCACACTGGCTGTTGGTCTGAGGATGGAAACCAGATGACAGACTCGATGTGGCCCCGATCTGACGACAGAATTCTTGCCAAAAGCGAGAGATAAACCAGGGACCCCTGTCGGACACAATGTCCACCGGAAGACCATGCAACCGGAAGACATGGTCGACCATTATTTGAGCAGTCTCTCTGGCAGAGGGTAGTTCAGGTAGGGGAATAAAATGAACCGCTTTGGAAAAGCGATTCACCACAGTCAGAACGACAGGTTTACCAGATGATTCAGGAAGCCCAGTGACGAAGTCAAGGGCACGAACAATCTTCCCTCAGGGCACCCCCTAGGAATTTCTCCCTCCTGACCAGCCCGCCTCAACCGCTGCTCGATTCCCCAAGAAAGAGCCCCTACCACAATCCCCTCTTTGAGGATCACCTCGGCCGGAGTGCTCTCTCCGGGGACGTCGAACAACCGGGAAAGGGCGTCGGGTTTGACATTCTTGGAACCAGGCCGATAAGAGAGGGAGAAATAGCGACCAAAAGCGACCAAAAGAAGAGTGCCCATCGGGCCTGACGTGAGCTCAACCTCTTGGCCGAACGGACATACTCGAGATTCTTGTGTTCCGTCCAGACCAAGAAGGACTCCCTCCAACCAGTGACACCACTCCTCCAAAGCCACCTTAACCGCCAGCAGCTCTCGGTTACCGATATCATAATTCCGTTCAGCGGGACTCAGCTTCCTGGACAAAAAAGCACAAGGATGCACCTTCCCATCAGACTCAGATCTCTGGGACAGGATTGCACCAACTCCAACTTCAGAGGCGTCAACCTCCACAATGAACTGCCATTCAGGATCTGAAAAACAGAGGATAGGAGCAGAGGTGAAACGGGACTTAAGCTCACCAAAGGCTTCCTGAGCCAATGAATTCCACCTGAAGGAAACCTTGGAGGAAGTTAGGGCTGTAAGCGGAGCAGCAATCGAGCCAAAGTTCCTGATGAAACGCCGATAGAAGTTGGCGAAACCTAGGAACCGCTGCAGCGCCTTGCAGGAGTCAGGGACCAGTCAGTCAACCACTGCCTGTATTTTGGATGGATCCGAAAGGATGCCCTTAGCTGAGACTATATAACCCAAAAATGGAACTGACTCGGCGTGGAAGACGCACTTCTCCGCTTTAACGAAGAGTCGATTAGTAAGTAGTCGCTGGAGAACCTTACGAACATGCTGGACATGTACCTGGAGAGAGGGAGAGAAAATTAATGTCATCCAGGTAAACAAAGACAAATTTATTAACCATGTCAGCCAGCACATTGTTAATTAGACCCTGTAAGACTGCAGGACCGTTCGTAAGACCGAACGGAAGGACTCGATATTCAAAATGTCTCCTGTGGGTATTGAACGCAGTCTTCCACTCATCGCCCTCTTTAATACGAATGAGATGGTAGGCATTGCAGAGGTCTAACTTGGTAAAGACCTTAGCTCCCTGTAGGAGATCGAAGGCAGTAGACATGAGTGGTAGGGGATACCGATTTTTAACTGTAATGTCATTTAAACCTCGATAATCAATACAGGGTCGCAAAGAACCATCTTTTTTCTTAACAAAAAAGAATCCTGCACCCGCAGGAGAGGAAGAAGGGTGTATGAGACCAGCTTTAAGAGACTCTTCAATATACTTGTCCATAGCCTCTCTTTCAGGACCAGAAAGGGAAAACAGACGTCCCTTGGGCGGAGAAGTGCCTGGGAGAAGGTCGATGGCACAATCGTAGTGCCGATGAGCTGGAAGTGACGTGGCCCGAGACTTACTGAAAACCATCCCCAGATCGTGGTACTCCTCCGGAACACCAGAGAGATCTGCTGCTTCCTCCTGTGGAGAGAGAGAAACAGAAAGGAGCAGAAGCAGCACAGAGACAAGACAAAAGGCAAGACGAGCTCCAGGCTAAAATAGATCGTCTTGACCAATCAACGTGAGGATTGTGGAGATTAAGCCAAGGCATAACTAAAATAATAGATGCCTCACAAACTGGCGTGAGGAAAAAAACTCCCTTCACGATGATTGCCCAAGACGATCAGACTTACAGGGGAGGTGGTGTGGGTGATTGTGACCATAGGGCGATCGTCAAGGGAGTTGACACAGATAGGTTGATCCAGGGGAATGGTTGGAATACCCAGTTTGGAAGCAAAATTGCTGTCAATGAAGTTGCCTTCCGCCCCGGAGTCCACCAGCGCTGATGCGGGAGACGAATTCCCCTGAAAAACAATACAACATTCAAACAAACACTAAGACACGGACGGAGAGACTGTTGCAGCCAGGCCCACCAATGTTCTCTGCATCATCGGCAAGCCCTGCCTTTTAAAGGACAGGTCTTGACCAGATGGCCCGCCCCCCTGCAGTAGAGGCCCAAGTCCTGCTCGACTCTGCGCTGGCGTTCGTGGGATGATAATTTAAGACGGCCGAGCTGCATTGGTTCGGGGTCCTCAGAAGTGACCTCTACCTTGGAGAGACGTTGGCCAGACTGGGCCGACTCCAGGGTGCCCCAAGATCGCGCCGCTTGATGCTGCGCCTTACGGTGGAGGCGGGACTCAACCCGTAGGGCCATCTGTACTGAATCCTTGTATGTACGTGGCGGATCTTGAAGAGCGATGGTGTCCTGAATGGTCTCCGCCAGGCCCTCGAGGAACCGGAAGCGCAGGGCCTGGTCGTTCCACCCACAAGAAGCCGCCAGAGTCTCGAACTCTACCATGTACTCGGTAACAGAGCGGCTTCCCTGAATAAGTCGCACCAACTGGGACGATGCCTCGCCCCCCCCAGGCCGACCGGTCAAATAGCTGAGTCATCTCCCGCTCAAAGTCCGCTAAGGTGTTAATGCAGGGCGCTCCAGCCCGCCAGACCACTGTCCCTCACTCACGAGCCTTTCCAGTTAGGAGAGTTAGGATGTAGGCGATCTTAGAGTGATCATCCGGAAACATCTGGGCCTGCATAGAGAAGACAACAGAGCATTGACTGAGGAAAGCACGACATGACTTGGGGTCACCGTCGTAGGTGGGGGGATTGTTGGCCCTGATGTTGGGCCCCCACCCTGCTTGAGAGTGAGTGGGAGAAGAAACCGATCGACCCGCCCCGGCTTCCCCTCGAACCTCCTCCAAGGCCGCTTGCAAGCCGGAGAGGCTCTCAGTGATCCGATCTATTTCCGAGGAAAATCTGCTGAGTTGGGAAGCCTGTTGATTGAGCATCGCCCCCTGCTGGGCCATCACGCCTTGGAGAGCTTCATAATTTGCTGGGTCCATTTTTGGTCAGATCGTACTGTCAGGTTTCAAAGAACACGAGAACCCAGTTGCAAATTAATGTAGATTTATTATTCACAATAAATTGATTAAACAGTCCAACAGATGACAACTCTCATCATCCGTCGTCCGGGGAAACCACCAGCCAGCAAGATGTCTGTAGGCCTTTCAAAAGATCCCTTATTCCCACTCCAGCAGATATGGCACTTATTAAACACCGTAGTGAGATGAACTTCTCCGTAAGAGGATTTCTGAGGAAAGGAGAAATGATCGGTTATCTCTGGAAATAACAGTTCAGTTCAGTCGCCAGCAGGACTCAGGAAAATGCAGCAGTACAACAGGTAAGTATCAGTTGAGGACCGAGAAGATCAGCTAAGCATTTGAGCTTACCGGTAAGTCCACGCCGATGAGTATTAGAAGATCGGTAAGAATCTGTATTGCGGGCGATGATTAAAGGGGAACCGGAGGGAGAGTCGAGGCAGAGCGGGAGAGCTTGCTGGTGCGACGAACGATGCGGAGACCAAATGCCCGGAGGCAGATGAGAGAGCTGGTGAGCAGGCGCGGCAGACTCTAAGATGGAAGACAACTGTAATGGTAAATAAAAGCTGAAACATAGAGCACAAGACAAACAACAGGTAGCCGGAGCTTAGACACAAAGACAAGACAACAAACACTAACTACTCCCCCGTCTCCAGAGAAACAACTAGCCAAGAGCTTCAACAGGAGAAAGAGAACGAGCGAGACTAAACTAGAGCTGACTGACTATAGACTGCAGCTAAGCTAAGCTATGCTACGCTAAGCTAAGCTACAACACAGAGAGTGCGCATGGTCAGGGATGCTTCTTAGGCGACGATCTGACAAAGGCTGAACACACACGAGGGAAATATAAAGGGAGATAATAGTGGGCGCGGTCAGTAATGAGAAGTGAGAAGTGACTACAGCTGTGAGTGATTACGAGAGGAGGGGGAATGACGCAGACACCGGAGCATGTGACGATTAACTAGTTAACTGTCTCGAGCTCAGACGAAAAACAATACAAACCCGGTTGATCAAACTGACGTCCTGACAGAGAGGGAATATTTGACAGGACAGAGGATGCATACCTGCAGTGTCCGGACTTTATTAGGAATAGCTAGAAAGGACAACAGCATGGCAGTTGTTTTCTTTAGGCAGTCCTGGGTGGAGTGCTGGGTGGTTTAAGAAATGTTTTGCCATGGGCTTTTAATCCTGTGTGAGTGAAAAAATAACCTGTGTCCAAAATGAACACTGCCCAAGCTCCAAATGCAGTTAAAAATTGTCATTGGCAAACACATGTCGTTTTTATACATACACTTTAGTTTTGTTATATTTTTATGTTGTTATTATGTTTTTATATTTGTTATTTTTATATTTTATATTATTGTTTTTTTATAGTATTTTGTATTTTACAATATACAGTATGAGTTAAATAAGCCTATTTAATCTTTAAGAGATTAAGATTAAGTGTATTGGGTTTTCTGTTTTCATAATGTAGCCAAGCCACTAGGAGGCGATGTGGTACCTGCGGTGATAGGCAGGATTCCCTTTAAATGCCTACTTCCGACTAGTAGAAGAGCGCCTTTCAATTGTTTGGCATGCAGATGGTTGTTTGTCTCTGGGAGAATGTTTTTTTTTGGTTGATTTTAGACATGTGCCTTAGACGTTTTTGTACTGTAACTGAACGACTTGTGGATACTGAATGAACACCACTCCATAGTGCACTTAATAGGAGACACCGTGAGTTTCTTACACTCGGTCTTTTGGGCTGGATGAGGGTAAATGCTGAACGAGCTGCACAATATATTGCACGTGAGGGTTGACGATCTATGGAAGCGTGTGGGGATTATAGCCCTTCAACGGTGTATATGTGCGATCAGCTAAACGTCGTAAAGGTATCTACATTTAACTTTTATCGTGTGGCTAGGATAGCTAGCATTTTAATATTGATTGTAATAAATTATACATAACCGTTTCTATTTGAAATCGTACTGTTTGTGGTTTTTTTTGTTATTGTTATTGCCCTGTTTAAAAAAGAGGGTTGAATTGTATAACCTGGGTTGACAAATTGTGTTTGGTTGTTTAATGTTCTTTTTTTAGAGTTTCTCAGTCCAGCTCAACTGATCATTGTTTTTCCCACCTTCGTTTTTTTTGTATTTTGGTTTGTGATGTATTCTTTGGTTTTGTGAATTATTATATTTTGAGTGTTGCCCATGACTTGTGTTTTTTGGTATTTTTATTTGACAATTCTGTTGTGCTCTTGCAAAGCTTTGACTTATAGTCTTGTTCAGTGTAAATGCAGAAGAGGGGTATATTCACTTCCATGTGCACAAGTGTGGGGTGTTAAGAGTGTTTACATTTTCTCTTTTACGTAGGAGTCAGTGTGCTGTGCAAGCCAATTGTAATTTCTTTTGGGTTTAGTGTATTT
>JAZGTI010009257.1:0-19078 GCA_036877585.1 Botia kubotai | reverse complement strand
GTGTAGGCTGCACAGGGGTAAGTTTGTACTATTCTGCACAGCACCACTGAGAAATTTAGTTATTTTTTAGCAATATTTTGTGCCTAACCAACATGACAAGGCAAAAACTCTTTAAATCATTGTGATTTCCCCTGCATAGTTCACTTAAATTGTTTTTTCTCTGTATACTGAGGGTGCATACATGTGTGGGATTGTCTAACAGGCGGGACAGTGCTACAGGAAATCAGAGTCATATGATAGCCAGACCCTAAGAGCAGATCAGCAGAAAAACAGCAGAAACATGCACTTGAGTTTGTCAGACTGGATGTAGGTCAGCAACCATACAGCAAGCTTATATAACATCATGTTTTGTCTTAAAACTCGCAACAATACAGGGCATGAATAAATAGGCAGGCTATTTGTTTATTTGTATAGTTTCATTGGTATGTAATTAAGTTGAAATGTTAACTATGTAATGAGACCAAAGTATATTTTCTGTGTGTGTTCAGTGGAGGCAGAAAGATCTCTCAGGGGACACAAACAGTTTTACCTCAAAAGGAATTGCGGAGCGCTGTGGTCATGTATTCACCTCAGAGCCTTCACAGGTGGGGCATCACCCATAGCGAAAGTATGGAGCGTTTGGCCTACAGTCAAGGTAAGACGCTACAGTTTATTGTATTATTAATATTCACACACTGGGTCAATTTCTCAGGGCCAGAGCTGTTTCACACAGTATTATGAATGTGATTTGCAGTCAGCTGAGAAGAATTTGCCATGGTTATGGAATTTATCTTAATTAAACTCACAAATCTGACTAATCATTTTTCATTTTAGAGATAAGACCTCTAAAGCTCTTGAACGTGTGCTGTCTGTTAGGGTTGTTCTAACCAATGGTTAATGCATATTTCTAAAATGAAATACTACATGATCCGGTAGAGGGTAGTATATCCATACTCTTCCACTGAATCACGTCCTTTTAACGTTGACACCACCCCTTTGCTGCAGACGAATTGTGCTCGGGTGTAAACAAATCTATAATCTAGTTTTACTTTCTCCCAATACCGGATGTTCGTATGAATGGAAAACACCGATCGCCTCTGGGGCGTCGACAAAGAACTTAGTAGGAAAATTAACGCTTGAATCGGCTCGCCAGTTGTTCACCAATGCCGCTCACATCGCCACCGTGGTTGTTAGGTTAGGTGAAGCGTTATCCTAACCTGTATGAAATTCACTTTCACGATGACGACACCTGCAGAACAGGACCTTGTGTTGGCAGAAGCGGAGGGCAACAAAGACAGAGCGCAAGTTTTCGGTATTCTTCGATTGCAAGAGGACAGATCGGCGGCTGAGAAAGCCAGCAGCACTGCCATGAGATCCGGAGACGGGAGATGGCAGGCGCCCATATTCGCTTTAGCCAGAAAAGCATCAGAAACCTTCTCGGGCGGCATTCACGTCCTGCCCAAAGTGTCAGAGCCTAAAACGTCGCCTTGTGCCGAGGAATGGGGTGCCAAGGGTAGGTTTCAGCTGACAATACATTTTATAAAACCTATGACGGTTTTCGCGACCAGTTGTTCAGATGTACGTGTTCTGAATGATGTCATACGTGCATGATGTCATATGCTGTGTTGTTACTATGTATTTTTTTGCGCCTCCATTACGTTTACAATAGGAGCGTTAACGCCAAACACAGCGTCATAATAATTCATACGGTTGCTATGAAAATGTTTTCCTAAGGAGATAGGCCTGTCATTCAACTGGGTTGTCATGATGACACGTGGTATTTATCCTTCTCCCATAACCATTAAGATGTAGCCTAACCGACGCTTTAACGAAATAATGTAGATTATTAAAATATGAAGTCTGCAGAATTTGAGTTATTTACCTCTGAAGTATGACAGAATGAAGATGAATCATTTACCCAGATCAAACGAAGTCACACTGGGAACCAGTGATAGTGGGAAGTAATTACCACTACAGCGTTAGATAGAACCTGCCTGATTATGTTGGCATATGAATTATTGATTTGCCTGACAGGTGCAGTAGGGCCCAATGTGTTCCTGATAAGTCAAACTGATGGGTTTGCAATACGTCCGATCAGCATTTATTGCCCAAAACAATGGAATGTATTCCCACTGCCATAGCTGATAATGAGGTGATCAGGATAGTAGTCAAAACAGTTAAGGAGTGCTGTGGGCCTTGTTAAAATTTACCTTGTGTTTAAACTAACCCAGCCATGCAGTGTGGTCACATGTCAGCCCTGATGACACAACCAGAAGTTAAAGTGCTGTCATGAGTGTTTAGTTTTCTCTTTACTAATACCCTTGTTCTTATTTTGTAAGGAGATTTTCTTTTAAAACCATAAGAATTATTAAAGGAGGCCTGGTTTTTATGTATTAAATGTTGTAGTTTTGTGTGTCGTCTAGCCTTTCGAGATCCTATGGCAATGGAACGAGCAAACTTGCTGAATATGGCTAAGCTTAGCATCAAAGGTCTAATTGAATCAGCTCTCAGCTTCGGACGAACCCTGGATTCGGATTATCCACCTCTGCAACAGTTCTTTGTTGTCATGGAACACTGCCTAAAACATGGTCTTAAAGGTACGGTCGGGTATCACTAAATAGAGCTAAAGAGAACCATCCACAGTTGCTATATACTTAAATGCACACAGTCTAAAATATTTTCATATGCTTGATTTTTCTTATGATTGCTTATATGTATGATATTACTTAAATGTAATTGTTATTTAAGTAATATTTTCTTCCTAGTGTCTCCTACATATTCCTAGATTAGGGATATTCTTAAACTCCAGACAGATTGCAGTCACTGTTATGGCATGTCACCCTATAATTGGAAACATACATGGAAATGAGTTTTTAAATTCGTTTTACCCATTTTCAGTTGTCAGATCATTTGAAGTCTATTGAGCAAGTGCTGACACAATTGGAATACTGTCTTGGGTGACTGATGTCATTAAAGCTTTGTGTGTGTCCAATCGTAGCCTTGAGTTGTTTAACAAACATGTATGTCTTTACCTCCCAGTGAAGAAAACGTTTCTTGGATACAACAAGTCGTTGTGGGGACCTCTGGAGATGGTTGAGAAGCTGTGCCCAGAAGCAAGTGAAATCGCAGCCAGCGTACGAGACCTTCCCGGGCTTAAGTATGTGCAGTACTTGAAGACAAGATTAGGGCTTAACAATTAATTTGATTTACTTTGTCAAATATGTCTTATCTTAGAGTATAGTGTTTTAATTTTGTCCAAATCTTTTGTCAATCTCTGTGACCTGGAAGCCCCAGAATACAATTCAAAAGCAGTCTAGTCGAAGGTTATATAAATATACACATGCAAGAGATCTGCCATTCAAAATAGGGAAGTGCAAATTTCGTTTTTTTGTTCCCTGACAAAACTGAAACTTGCAACTGTATGTAAAACCTATCTGCACGTTACATAACATCACATTTAGATAGATAGAAATTTTGCATTTGTATTTTCATTACACAGCTTGTGACTTTTTGTACTTTTTGTTGCTTTTGTACTGTATGTTTAATTGTAATTTGGCTAACCGATAAGCTAAGTTTTACACTGAAAATAGATGTTTGTGTTTGTTAGGACACCTCTGGGCAGAGCCAGAGCATGGCTGAGACTGGCACTGATGCAGAAGAAACTGGCAGATTACCTTCGTCTTCTTATTACCAGGAAAGACATACTTAGGTTAGTTCTTTGTTTTTATCCAACATCCGTAATGCATCTGTTCATTCTTTGTCACAACAGTTGTGCTAGAGAATAAGTGGTTAGAGAAGTTGTGCTAAAATAGTTTTGTTTCCTGTTCAGGGAATCAGGAAGCTGTGCTCACTAGACAGTGTGCATCAAGTACATGTAGCTTTCTAATAAAAATACAAATTTTGCTGTTGCTGCCTGGAATTTAAACAAATCTATATTTAAACAAGTTTAAATATACATTCATAAGTTAAAATTAAAACCTTAAAAGCAGTATATACATTAAATTTATTTACAATTCTCTTTGTGTGTACATTTAGAAGTAATGAAAATGACAAGACTCAGTAAAATAACATTTCATTAATGTGTTTCATGTAAAATATTTTAATAATCCATATTTGTGACATGGCGTTAGCAATAAATGACGCTTTTGCATGTTCAGTGAGTTCTATGAGAACTCAGCAGTGATGCTGGAGGAGGAGGGAGCTGTTATCGTTGGTCTCCTGGTGGGGCTGAACGTCATAGATGCCAATTTATGTGTGAAGGGCGAGGACCTCGATACACAAGTATGAACAGTGTATGTTGGCCATTTTGATAACTCTGCTTGAAGTTTCTGTTTGAGAAATATACAATTCTTGTGTTGCAATCCACAGGTTGGTGTAATAGATTTCTCCATGTACTTGAAGAATGACATTGATGACTACAGAAGTGAAGAAAGGTAAAAAGTATACTTGATGATAAAGCATAATTTACATGCTGAAAAAAAACATTATACATTATAATATTAAACATTATAATAAACATATATGTCTATTAATATGTCTTAACTAGAAATGGACAAATAGCAGCTATTTTGGATCAGAAGAACTATGTTGAAGAACTAAATAGGCAGCTGAAGTAAGTTTATGTTCTTTCCAAAGCATTTGATTATATTAAGTATATTTAGAACTAGTGATTTGTGAAACCATTGCAAAATATTTGCTAATATATTTGTAATACGGACGAATCTTCTTTAAACCGTGTTATGCAGTGCTTGTGAATTCTGTCTGCAACCTTTGTTTTGTTTCTGTTTGCAATCAAGTTCTACAGTTCAAGGCTTGCAGGGACGTGTGGAGTCATTAGAAAAATCCAACTCCAAACTTATTGAAGAGGTGCAGTTTTATAATATTTAAAGGCTTAAGGGTCACCTGGTAAATATTGCTATGTGATACTAACCTTGTTGTTGTCTTTTGTATTGTAGTTAGCTATAGCAAAAAACAACATAATTAAACTACAAGAAGAGAACCACCAACTCAGAACTGACAATTCTGCCATTCTTATGAAAGCACAACAGCGTCTTGAGGTATTATTATATGTTTTATATGTTTGTACAGATATTGCTTATTTGTTTGTATGCATATTGCATCCATCTGTGATTGAGATGAACAGCATTACATTATAGAATATGTTCTCTTAATTGATTTGCCATGCATTAATAATTGTAGTATTTAATCATCGTTATGCAAACCCATGATGTGGTGCTTTTAAACAATATTGCACCCTGTAGTTAAAATTAAAACAATGTTGCACCCTGTAGTTAATTAATTATTGTCTTATTATGCAGAAATTAAGTGCACTTTTAGCAAATGATATCAGCAATGATAACTGTTTATCATCAGCTTACAGATGTCAAACATCTGATCCATATTAACTTTTAGATTGCAGAGGGAGATATAAACTGTGAACTGGACACATACAAGCAGTCAAGGCAGGGCCTGGATGAAATGTACAATGAAGCAAGACGACAACTTAAAGAGGAATGTCAACTTAGGCAGGTGTGTGCTCACCCATAGAAAAGTACCTGCTTTTCAGATTGTGCACTGGTGCTTAAAATAGTTAATAGACGCTTTGTGCTTTTAGGATGTGGAGAATGAGCTGGTTGTCCAGGTGAGCATGAAGCAGGAGATGGAGATGGCCATGAAACTCTTAGAAAAGGACATCCATGAAAAGCAAGACACTTTGATTGGACTTAGGCACCAGCTAGATGAAGTTAAATCCATCAATGTGGAGATGTACCAGAAAATGCAGGTAGAACATCTCAATTCTCTTTACAAAATCTCCCTTTTTGTTTGTGGTTAAAAGATGTTTTAATTAAGCCATTTATAATTACCAACAGTCTTCAGATGACAGCTTGAGGCAAAAAAATGACATGATTGCACGTTTGGAGGAGAAGACGAATCAAATAACGGCAACTATGAAACAGCTGGAGCAAAGGTGAGAAGCAGTTACTGTAATAGTTTATCTGAGATCACATCAAGCATAATGTTTAATCATATTCCTGATGTGCATTCAGAGTATTTCCAGTAGTAGAGGATAAAACACATATTTTGTTTACCCTCATGATTAAATACACTGTTATTTATATCAGACGCCCAGTACAGTGCTAAAGGACAATTGCCAAATTCATATGGCATTGACTATTTTAATATAAATGCACTTCAGGATGTGAGATGAAATTAGTGTTCATTGATGGTGTCAGAACCATCAGTGTGTTTGTTTAGAAGCAGTTTTCTGAGGATCTTGCTACTAGCATGCAAAGGACATTGCATGCTTATGTCCTGAGGTTGCACCAAATAGCTTCCTCTCATCTAACCACTCATCCTCCAGCATTTGTGTTCTTTTCCTGTTGTGATCTGGTGCCATTAGAGCTGTCATGTCCATTTCTGTCTCCACATTCTTCCCTTTATTCTCCATTGATTTACTGCCATCATATTTCTGATGTTTTATGACTGCACTGCTTAACAAGTTCTTGAAGCTTTTGAATGAAATTGAAATTCACTGATATTTACATCCTCTTTCCCTTTTTGTTTCCCCTTTTCATTTAATTTTTTTCTCATCTTCTCTCTTTAAATTCCATGCTTTTGTCAATTAACAAACAGTGACAAAGACCTACTCAGCCAGACGAGAACACTTGCTATGTCATTTGTAAAATGTGCTAGCACAGATACTGAGCACCAGTACAAACTTGTTAAAGATATTTCCTTCTGATATTCAAATGCATTTACATATTTGTTACTTAACACTAGTTGTGTGTGGCACTTAAAAACTTAAAAATGACACATTAATCATTTTTTACAAGCCCTATTTCAGGTTTTATTTAGTGGTTACTGTTTTTCCACACTTTAGTGATCCCAACAAATCCTTCTTGTGGTGCTGTAGCCTAAATATTTACCTGTAACATTTAACAATGAAAGAAAACCACAAATATGTGTCTTTTATCACAGTATTCAATAAATTTAACATTTTAAATTACTCACAAATGTTTACTTATTCATTTCTCAGAAACGTTCCAATTAAAAAAAAAATCAATCATTAAATATTTCGGAAATTGCAGAAAAATTCTTTCGGAATTTCTGGCTTTTCCCGCAGCAGCTCTTTCCTGTCATCTGGCTCTGTATTTATTCCCGTTCTATTGTGCCTGTTGAATTATGGCCATCTTTTTATTTTGTATTCCATTTGTTCCAATACATTCCCGACCTTTCCATTACATTCGGGGCCGTAGTTTTACCCAGTTGGTTTGAATTACACCAGATTGCAGGATGCAGAGAGGGAACGGGCTACTGCAGAAGATGGAGTGTGCAAATTTAAGCAGGACTTCATGAACAAATCTGACAGTCTCCAGAAACAAATAGCCCAGAGAGAGAAGCAGATGTAAGTTTTGTGATGTTTATTTTCTTACTGTTCAGTTTGAAACCAGATCCCAATTAGAAGTGTCAATTTTACCTAATTATTCGACTTGAGTCTTAAATGGAAATGATTTTCTCAGGATGCAGCTTGAAACAGATTTGAAAATCGAGAGGGAGTGGCGGCAGACCTTACAGAGTGAATTAGAGAGAGAACGAGAGACCATTGCCCAACTTACAGCTGAGGCTCAGCAAATCAATGGACTCAAAAAAGTATGTCAAATTTTGCCTCTCTCATTGACAACAAGAACATACAAAACACTGTAATTGAAAAGTAGTTTTTTTGCACTGTCTTAAGGCCCGTGCACACAAAGAATAACAACAACTATATAGTTTTAAAATCCTAAATTTAAGAGAATAGCACAACTATAACAATACAGAGAAGCAATATCATTGGGATCACTTTTAGAGTGTTTTTCAGCCGATGAAAGCCAACCAAAGTGTAATTTAAAGGGCTCGCACACTTACTGCAGCGTATCTTTATAGTTACTGTTTTTAAGAGTGGTCGGTTGTGACGTTTCTTCTCAGGAGTTCCACAGGTTGCAGGATGAGAACTCGCAGCTGAAGGGAATCTGTGAGGAGCAGGAGAAAGCACTGGAGGAGCTGGGCTGCAAACTCAGCGAGTATGTGTGATTTAAACCTTGATGACATGCTGGAGCTTTCAAATCATGTTATTCTGTTACTGACACACACACTTTACTTTCTCAGGTCTAAGTTGAAAATTGAAGACATAAAAGAAGCCAATAAGGCACTGCAGGTTTGCGTTAAAATATCGTTTGGGAGAACACTAGCAAAATAAACACTTGTTTTTTTGGACATTTACTGTGGTATTATCAGTTGATTCCATCATTATACCCCCACAGTACTTTGCTGTAAGCGAATTGAATCAAGGTTTATTCAGTCCATGTGTTGTTCTTTTACAATATGTTTTAGGGTGGCCAGGTTTGGCTGAAGGACAAAGATGCTACACATTGCAAGCTATGTGAGAAGGAATTTTCCATTTCCAGAAGAAAGGTCAGAACCAAATAAAAGCAGTCCTCTAATATAGTGTTGTCTCTGTGACAGCTCGCCATCCATCCACATGAACGCAACAGCTCTGTAGAAGTAATTTGAGTGACACAAGGACGGTGCTTGATTTGTGCACAGGAAAACATTTCCATTTTAGAATTAATGACGCTTGAAAAAATTCAGATATGGCAAATCCTTTTAGGGGTATTAAAAATGAGGTTTTACTGACTTTTTGAGTAAATACCAACCCAAAAAATAGTTGTCTCATGACCTTGGGCTTGTCTTGGTTTAAACAGCACCACTGCAGGAACTGTGGAGAGATCTTCTGCAACGCTTGCTCGGATAACGAGCTGCCACTCCCTGCTTCACCCAAACCTGTGCGTGTCTGCGACACCTGCCACGCTCTGCTGCTCCAGCGCTGCTCCTCCAATGCCACATAAGACAGTGTCAAAGGCCAATGTCAGCTTTAACTTGGACACTGTGCTGGTGTGTATTGTGTCAAGCTATAACAAAGTGACCAAAATGGATGCACCTGTTTTTCGTGTTTGAAGTTTACATTTCACACAGGAATAAGCCTGTTGCCTCAGAGCTGATTTAAAGGCAGCTTTAAAATATTTGTGCAGTTGGCCAATGTTGTGTTTGTCACAGAGTGCCCAAAGAAATAAGCTGTTTTTTTACAAAGGGTTGTAAAATATGACTGAACATTTCCATGTGGGCTGGAAATGGAATTTCAGATTTGAATCTTAGCACAACATTCTCATGCATGTTGTCTGTATACTTTTGATATACGAAGGGTGAACAGGATTCACATCGTGTCAAAGGTACGTAAATACAGTTATTACAAATACAAAACTGTACAAATAGTTACTATAAGTTACTATACTACTCTTGAGAAATTATATTTCTTACATTCATGTGCCTGTATAAAAAGCCAAACAGGGATATTACACTATTGTTTCCCTGATTCTAGATGGGCTAAAAAATGTAAAAAGTGAATGTATTTTGAGTGCTGCTTATGTATGATAGATGTGAATACATGTAAAATAGCACAGAAACTGTTCTGTAATTTCTAAACAAGGTGTTTTCACTCAGTGCTAAGTTATTATTTCATAGTAGCAGATTTACCTTGGTACAGAACTGAAGTGTGATGAACTTTATTTTAATGGCTATGTGAAATCCAACTAACTTAAAGCACTTAGAAGTTTCAAAATGTGAAGTTTATGTATAAAACTGTACATATGCCTTTAACTATTAAAGTTGATCACTTCTATAACTACTTATTGTCTGAAATCTTTTAGAATGTTTAGCAGTACACATACAGAAACTTAAGACAGTGCATACAGAGATACATCAAGCCGTCTGTGATTGTACTGCATCTTGGAAGTAAATATACAATAAAGACAGGATACAATCCTTTCATCTAGCGCTCACCAAAAGCAAATCACTCTTTATTCTGATTTACCTTACATTGTCTTCAAATAACCAAAAACCTTCAAACATTCTTTGGTCAAAAGTAAAATATCAATTAAAGGGTTTATTTCACGTTTCAATATAGAAATGTTACTGAGCAGCCAAAACATCCAAAATGATGTTATTGCTTTGGGAAAGAAAGGACTGAGCGCAATTCCACACAACTCTAACATTAAGCTATTCATACTCAACTGTGAGGTGAAAACATACAAAGCGCATTTCTTTAGTTGGACTTCAACACATAAATATATAAAATTTAATAAGCAAAATGTACAGTAGCCGGTCAACCTATGCCACTCAAATATATATATTTATGATATAAATTTAATCTGTCTATAGGCCTCGAAAATATTTGGGGCATATTTTATATGAACATCTGAAAACATATTCGTACAAAAGACTTTCCATGCTGGAAGCTCCAACTTTGGGCTGAAAAGTTTATGCATCTGTTGCAAGCGTCCTCAGAACATCCCTCTTAGTCCACTTCCTCGAGAGTTGCCATAGAAACCACCTCCACGATCTGTAGGATGTTTATCCCCCCCAAAACAAGACAATTTCATGGAAAGGTTGACTTGACCTTTCATCTCTGCATTTAAATTAAACGTAAAATCTGCGTGCAGTGATACCAACCCATTTCAGACGGTCCACTTGAAGTTGAATTCAAGAAAAGCTCAACATAACGATGCTCTAGAAGATTACAATGCAAAAAAGTCAGAATAAAACTCAAGGACAGCAGAGGATTTGACACACTGTGTACCAGGTTAGGAAACAAGAGACATCTTACGCATATGATTCTTGTCTTTTGACATGGCAGACACAGCATCTTTATGAGATCGAAACTCAACATCTGCCTCGCCTGTAGACTTTCCATTGGGCCCTACGTCAATGTGCACCCTCACTGGGTTTAAAGGGTAAAAGAACTGGAAAAGAAGATATCTACGCTGACTGAAGAGCAATTATACATTTAACTTAAATGAAACATTTTTAGGATCAATTCATATGAAATGGCAACATCTTACATCTGCGATATCTGCCTCTGTTGCACGGAATGGAAGGCCTCTCATGTGCACAAAATGGCCGCCGTGAAAGTCTGAATTTGAATCACTGCTGTATCCATGATTCCCCATAGCTCCTCTTCCCCTATCACCTCGAACACGTTCTTCAAACATTCCATTACCAAAGCAGTAGTTGTTAAAGCCATTGTAGTTGTCAAACCCACTGTATCCTTTTAAAGCAAAGACAAATCAATACAATTCTGCACACGGTCTAGGCTAATCATAGCTTCTAACAATCATATGGACACCAGGTCAGCAAATATATAGCTATTCTTTACAATACAGCCATACCAACTGTCATAACATTGTAACTTGTAACTTGTTGTAACACAACATACTATTAACTATATTTTTTTATTTTATGAAAACTAATAAAATAGCATACCACCACTGTAACCACCTTCATTCCGCATCTGGTCGAGGACAGCACCTCCTCTTCCAGACCCAGGCCCAAAGAAGCCCCCACGTCCCATCACAGGTCTGTCATATGGACTAGGCCTCTGTCCCATATTCCTCCTGGGCACGTCGTAGTATGCACGCATTTCATTTCGACTACTTTTGAATATCTCTATATACCTGTGTTTGTTTGAAATGCAGCATTAATGCATTTTACAGAAATAAGATGCTGAAAGTGTGTAACAGCATGAGGAAGATTAGGGAGATATTTGGGTATTTTGAGATATTTTGGGACCCACTGACTAATTCCATTATGGCATAACTATAACTAACAGTTTACTGTATTTTACAGAGCCTATTAAAAAAGACTCCTTTGCTTCTGCAGCATGTGTTGCCCAGCATCATTCTGACATCATATTTCTGATCATATTTCTGCTGAGATTACCACCATTCCTATTTTCCCCCATGACACTGTTTAATGTGTAATTAAATATTTCAGGCTTAACAACATGATCATACCATCTATTTATAGAGCAGAAAGATGCATGACCCCCACCCCCCCACATCAGTAATAGCATTATAACCCAGCCCAGTCTTGCCGGCCCCACCTGTGCCCTATTCTTTCCTTGTGTTTCCCCAGAGCCTTTTCTGCTATCTCCTTTGAGGCAAACTGCACGAAGGCTTCCCCTGTGCTCCTCCCCTGGTAGTCCATCGGCAATGTTATCCCATTTGGCACGATTTTCAACCCTTTAACCCAAGGACAAATAACCCCACATGGGGAGACATGTTAAAGAGCCGCAACATTCTCATCTGCATAAAATAAAGCCCCCCAATTTAGCCCCTAAATCATTCCCTGGTTCAGACAGTAAAGCCCTAAGGATCACACCAGTAGAGATATTTTCATCCACACATATTGATTAAATGTTTTGGGCAAAAGAATTACATTCAGAAAATCAACTGCGATCAAATAAAGTCTTAAGGATATTGGTGACATTATAGAATTACCATTAAAACAACCAAAACTTACAAAACAATGCAAACAGAAGTTTGCAGAAGTTTTTCTCTCATCAATTTATGGACCATATGTCTTTACTTTTAAAATGTTTGTTATTTGTATGTTTAAATTAATGTAACAGAACGAAAGTAATGTATATATATAATATAATAATGTACACATATATATATATATATATATATGTATATCTTGGCACCACTGGGGAGAAAAAAACATTTTGAAATAAATTACGTTACTGTATAACTCAAGCCACAAACCCACACATTAAATTTCAATTATATAGTAATTATATACACAGAATTCTTAGCAATGTCTGCAAACGCAACAACTGATGTACCTGAAAAGAACTGCACAATTTCTTCTTTACTGCAGCCGAAAGGCAGTCCTCTTAAACGCAGCATGCAGCCGCTGCTGCTGTCATAGTCTGTAGGGCCGGAGCGTTTTAGCACCCAATCCATCTCACTACGGTTTGACTTGAACACTATGGGAAAGGTCAATACACAACGTATGACATAATCGTCGAATCAATGCAATAAATACATATTTAACACAGGCACAAATGTTTTGGCACCTCATATCCTTTAATAGTGATTTGCCTGATGTCAAAACGCATAATGATAATTCCCTACAGCTTAAGAACACCGTACCTTCGATATATCGATGACCCATGTATTTGCGATCTTTAGACAGAGCCTTTTTAAAGTCCTCTGATGTCTTCAGCTCCACAAATGCCTCTCCACTCGGCCGTCCCTCTTTGGAGAAGGTAAAACACACCCCATTCACTTTCCCCACAATGTCACAATCTGAAAAACATAAAGGAATAGTTATGACAACCCATTTTTTCAGCATGTACAACAGTTGCTTTTGCCTGATTGGTCGCATACCGGAGAAAAAGGAGGCCACTTCCTCTTGTGTGCATGACCAAGGTAAACCACGGATCCGCACTACATATCCTTCATCGTTATGAGACATGTTTACTTTATCAGGCCTGTAACTAAACAACAAACATGCACAATCTAATAAACAATACTGTACAGAGACCCTCACATGTTATTTATGTCTTATATTAGCATAACACTGGGCTGTGTCCCCAGTCCTAACGAGCAGCCTACCTAGATAGCAAGTATAGACAGTATCCCCCAAACTAAGTGAGCTTTCTGCCTAGACAGAATTTTTGATCATCATTGGTAGTAGGCTTGTTTGTAACGCCTATGATGCCCAGAAATGCTGCTTGTTGGACAGCTCATTGCGTTTTGAGACAATGTCATGTCGTGAAGATTTCGAAGGTTCAGTCAAAGAACACTAAATGCAGCCTATTCTGTCATGTCAATTAAGTTAGTTAGCTCAAAATACAACAAGCTTTAAAACTTGGCTAGCTAACATGGTTCACAGGTTAGAATTTCGAAAACCAAACAAAACCAGTTCGGTCATGCGTCAAACTGATCACAAAATCCAAACTGCCTGGTGAACTTTAACATTTAACGTTATGTTCGCCTGACAGGACCCATGACCCACAAGTTGTCAGTTTCCGGGACGAAACAGCGACAAAAGCATATCATTTAAATTCACTAATGAAGGTAATTCTATTAACATGAGTAGTATATGATGCATTAAAAGTGACATATGAATGAATATCTACGAAAATATATGAATATATCGTAGCGTTTCTCACCCTAAAGCGCCTGTCCCCTCGGTAAACCAAGAACGAGAGTCCAGTAGTCCAGATTGTGAAGTCTCGCGAGATCACTGTCTGTCGGAGAACATTGACCTCGCTGCAGGCACGCCGAAAGGTCTGAGGGAGGAGCAGATGCTTCGAGCAAGTTGTAGCAGTTGCATCACAAATTAAACTTAAAGTTGTCTGTAGCTTTGTAATTACTTCTGAACATTATTTAAAGTGACAAAATAATGTGTTTAGATCATCACTAATATTTATCAAAGCCATCATTTAGATGATATGCTAAATCTAACCCTTTTTAAACGTGCATTGGGATTTTCTGAGATCTTAACAAAATGTTTTTTACATAAATGCAATAAGTTATATTTACATCTTATAGAGATAATATATGTGGTAGCAAATACAATTAGCTTTAGCATTCAGTGATACACATGTACACATGTACAAGTACTAAGGGACATTCTGAAATATTGCAGTCTGTAACTTTAAAATGAGGTAGGGTCAAAGTCCAGCAACCACTGAACTATGAAAATCTAAAAGTCACCAGACAAAAACACAGATACTCCTTAAGACTACCAGACTTGTGAGCAATGGAGATTCCAATATTTACTGTTGATGCTTTTACCAATTTACCTTTCAAAGGTAATCCTGCTGCAGTATGTCTTGTAGAGAGTGTAAGTATTAAACCACACAAGTATGTTGTTGAAGTTTATTGTTAAAGTCTAAATGTGTTCTCACTTTAGAACATATTACATTTCTGTGAAATTTAGGAACTTCAGGATGAACTTTATCAGAGCATTGCTGCTGAAATGAATTTATCAGAGACTGTTTTTGTCACAAGACGGGATTCTATGGATTTTTCCACAGGTATTGTGCTGTGTGCAGTCGAGACACATTTAATGTGGAAAGACAAACAACTGATTAACGTTTTTTGTATCAACAGGGTCTCCTAGCAGGGGATTCAATCCTGCTCCTGGAGACCCTGCAGAGTTTAGCTACAACCCTAAACAAACACACTGAACCAGCAAATAAGGTTTAGATTTTACTGATTGCTGTTTATTAGGGTTGATAATAAGATAATCTTTGCAGATCAGAGAGTCTTCAAGAGCAGGACTAAAATCTAGGTGTAAAGTCAACCTTCTTCTATATTTAACAACTGTGCTTTGTAATAAAAAATTGACAGGAGCAAGGTTTGGATTGAGGTGGTTTACCCCCAAAAATGAGGTTGCTCTTTGTGGACATGCAACATTGGCCTCAGCAGCAGTGCTGTTTTACATTAAACGTAAGAAACACAGCGAAATATTTAAATAATATTAAATTATTTTATTTATATAATTATATAATTATTATTCTAATTTAATTATTAAAATTGTTATGCAGTATGAGAATTGTTACGCATTGTATTACAATTATTAATTCATTTATTCAAAATAATTGTAATAATTGTATAAAACCTATTTATAAACCTATTAAACCTATTATAAAACATTATCATCACACAGACAATTCCAATCCTGTTGTGGTGTTTGAGACTTTGAGTGGAGAGCTGTGTGTGCGTCAACATGGAGAATCACTGATCATGGACTTCCCCTTAAACAAACCAAAGCCCCAGGTATGACCAAAGAAAAACCAACACAGAATCTAATGGCTATTCAGTTAGATGTCCTTGTTCTGTTTATGATCATTTTCTTGCAGGACCAACATGAAGTCAAAGATCTTTTGAAAGTAAGTGTGTTAAATAATTTTGTATCATAATGTTGTGTTTCTGATATAACATCTGTCTTTTTTACATTTGCAGGCTGCTGTAGGAGATTTACCTATTCATGAGGTGTGTTATTCTGAAACCACAAAGAAGCTGATGATTCGTCTAGCTGACACATGTGACAGGTACTGCTGGACATTCAGAGGCATTTCTGAAAGAAAATGACATGGATAATAACATTGTGTTTGTGGCCAATAAATTAAATGAGTAATGAAGCTAAAAATAGCTTTGTAGAATTAAATTATCCTCTTTAAATTTCTAAACAATAAAAATAACTAAATAAACATTAACCAAACATTTTTCACCAAACATCTAATCACATTTTAACCAATCAAAATTTGTGTGTGCAATAACATACAGCATATTGTTGGTAGTTGTGTTCATGGTTCTATACCTACAATAGTTTGTCATGTTGTTGACTGTGAGTTGTTGACAGGTCCAAACTCACGTCTTTGAAGCCAGAAGCAGACGCTCTGCTGAGAAATGAATCTACTGGAAAGATTAAAGGTGTCATCGTTACAATAAAAGGAGCACCAACCGTACAGCCTGGATATGACTTCTACTCTCGTTACTTTGCCCCTTGGTTTGGTATCCCTGAAGATCCAGTTACTGGTAAGCTTAATCAATGAATAATTGAGTCATGAACCAGTTAGACCTTAAGTACATGTGTGAAGTGTGTTGAATGTATAGTGTAACACTATTCCTTTCCACAAAAACCATATTGACTTTAAATGGAGTACAATGGAAAGACACAAAAAGAATAGAAATGTAATCACCTGCAGTCATCATAATGCACCATGTGTGAGTTTTTTAAAAGCTAATCAAATTCTTTCCGAAAGGCTCTGCACATACTGTTCTTGCTGGTTACTGGTCTGAAAAGCTGGGGAAAAAGAAAATGTTGGGTAAATGACTCCTTTTCCATATCTGCATCATCATACACAAAGCGCACAAAGTAAAATACTGTACCTCAGATACCATATTGAATTGAAACTTATACTGACACTAGTCCTTATAAATGAATCAGTTAAAAATTATCTTGCGTGTGTTTGTTTGTCCTGGAACAGCTTACCAGTGTTCCAGTCGTGGTGGGGAGCTGGAGCTGGAGATAAGAGATGATGGTCGACTGGACATCAGTGGTCAAGCACAAATCATTCTTCATGGAACTCTTCAACTCTAGACAAACTTCTACAATCTGCTTATTGAATTTGTGAAAAAATGTACAGGAAAGAGCTGTAAACTGTTAACTATTTTACTTAATCTTTAAAATGAAGTTAATCATCAGTTAATCTAGTAATAAATGTGCTAACTAATAGTTAAAAACATAAGATCTGCAAATTGAGTTAATAGAAGACCATTTAAGTCTGAGAATCTGATTATGAACTTGAAATCTGTCAGAAAGAAGAGTTCCTGAGCTTTAGCATTGATACACAGCACTTACATTGTATCTGAAACTACACTGTTGTAGCTCAGTTGGTAGATCACTGAATTAACAGTGTGAAGGTTGTGGGTTCAATTGCAGGGGAACACACATACTGATAAAATTTATACATTTAATGCATTGTAAATTGTTCGGATTAAAGCATCTGACAAATGCATAAATGTAAATCAAACACAGCTGGTGATTTATGTGAATATTCACACAAACGTATCAAAAAAGCACCTGTTTGTATTTAGCTTATACTTTTGACTTTTGTTTTCATTCAGTAATGAATTAATCTACTTAAACAGGACACCCAAACAGATTGTCCTGGGTTCTGTGATGATGGAGGCTCACATGGTTATATACAAATATTTTCAATGACACTATTAAAGGTGAAAGTGCTGAGTCCTATTCGGTGTACTAAAGGGACAATCTCAAAGCTCAGTGGCTGCACCTTTAAAATGACGTGGTACATCAAGGGGGTCAAAGTCAAAACGCTTTTAATTACTGCTCTGCAAACACCTGAAAGTGGCAAGAACAAAACCTCACTGCAAATCTGCTAAACCTCACACACTATAATCTATGGAGATTCCTGTATTTACTGTTGATGCCTTTACCAATGTACCTTTCAAAGGTAATCCTGCTGCAGTATGTCTCATTGAGAATGTAAGTATTACATCACACAAGACAGTCTTTACATTCTGTACGTCTTTTCTACATGTTTATAATCACAGTGCAGATTAATTATTCATTAGTTATAATAATAATAATACAGTCTGTCTTAGCTCTTATGAAACATGTATTTGAAAAATGTAGGAACCTCATGAAGGACTTTATCAGAGCATTGCTGCCGAAATGAATTTATCAGATACTGCGTTTATCACAAGACGAGATTCTATGGATTTTTCCTCAGGTATTGTGCACATGTAGAAAGACACAAACAATTCTGATTACCATAATCATGACTGATGTGTTTGTGGCGTAGATCTTGGTATCTACAACAGTGCCACTTGGTGAAAAGTCAAGCTAAATGTAACGCATCATCTCGTTTAAATACTTTGACAGGAGCAAGGTTTGGTTTGCGCTGGTTTTCCCCTTTAACTGAAGTTCCACTCTGTGGACACGCAACATTGGCCTCAGCAGCTGTGCTGTTTTATATTAAAAGTAAGAAACACCTGTTCTTATGCAAATCATTTATTCATTATAAGTGAATAAATGTTTATTATAAAACATTATCATCACACAGACAATATTAACCCTGTTGTGGTGTTTGAGACTTTGAGTGGAGAGCTGTATGTGCGTCAACATGGAGAATCACTGATCATGGACTTCCCCTTAAACAATCCAAAGCCCCAGGTATGACCAAAAGAAGCCCCCCCATCTTATGGACCCTTTCTGTAACAAACAAAATAGACAGTTGTGGTATTTTGTCTGAACACATCAATTCTTTTGTTTTATTTTAAGGACCAACATGAAGTCAAAGATCTTTTGAGAGTAAGTTTTACAGTTAAATAATTTTGTATCACAATGTTCTGTTTCCAATATAAAATCTGTCTTACATTTGCAGGCAGCTGTAGGAGATTTACCCATTCATGAGGTGTGTTATTCTGAAACCACAAAGAAACTGATGATTCGTCTAGCTGACACATGTGACAGGTACTGCTGGACATTCAGAGACATGACATTGATGATGTCATGGGGACTTATTTATGAACTTATTTATGGGGATTCATTTCTATGTGCACTGGCACATTCAATTGACTGTAAAAATGGATTTATGAAGAATTACACAGACATTTGCTCCGTTTACAATTCATGAATAAGAGACATTATGTTTCTAGACCTTTAAAAGATTATTAAT
>JAZGTI010009255.1:0-11463 GCA_036877585.1 Botia kubotai | reverse complement strand
TCACAATCTCCAGACACATCACTGGAGAGAAAACACTACCAAAACTCTCCACCAAATGCATAACAATATGTCCGACCACGAACTGTAATGTGTGTACATTTGTCTGCAAGATGTTTTAAAAAATTATACTCTGAAAGCAAACAAACGCATGCATTTAGAAAACTAACCAACACCTCAGATCATCTGTCAACCAATCAGAATCAGAAAATTCATGCACTGGAATAAAGTGTAAAATATCTTCCAGTCACAGCCGCTGTATTAGCCTACAATAAAAATAAATATTGTGGGCAAACATGAATATATAATCACAGCTTGAAAAATCTCCCAACAAAACATTTAAAACGGCGTTTAAATTAAAGCAAATAAATTCATCCAACCAAAACAATGCACTGGGTAACCCCCCTGCTCACTACAAACATTGAGTGAGTCAGACTCTGAGAGCAAACATCATCAAGACCAACAGAGTGCACATGGTGACTACACACCCAAACACCACCCCACACCCTCCTCCTCTCTCTCTCTCTCTCTCTCTCTCTCTCTCTCACACACACACACACACACACAACAGCAAAAATGATACAACCTCACATCTTAATCACTCACACACACTCCACCAAACACACACCTCTAGCATGAAACAAACACAAGCTAAGTACCTCTTTGGCTTCGAGGGCCGGGGCTCTGTACCGGAGTGGGGTTTAGTTATGTGCTAAATTCCTGACCTGCCTCCCAGAAGCCATGACGTTCGCTCGGGCTGGCCCTGTCATGACCCTCAAATCTGAATGTGAATGAATACTTGTGTCTCTCTGGCCTGCCTGCCGGAGGGGGAGGCGCTGAAGCAGGAGGTGCGAGGGGAGGAGGATGGGACGACTAAGAGCTAACAAACTTCACACAGCAAGTTGATCACTAACAGACGGGAAAGGGAAAGCCCCCCCCCGCACCTCAGTCTCACACTCAGCTCTCCATACACCCCTCATCTGATCTCTGTCAATCCCTGTCAATTAATATTGGAATAATAAAGGGATCTTTCACCAACATCTGTATATTGTTAATTACCATACAAAATTAAATCTAATGTATTTTATTTTCATTTATTATTAGTAGTAGATCTTTACTCATTTATATCCCTGATTTTTTTTGTAAGCACAATAAAAATAATAATTATTTTATTCATTGACTGACAACTACACTATCAGCTAAGACACTGTACAGTAAATAGACAGAGACTAGTGAGGGCTCCCATGTTAAAACTAGTGTTTTTTACTAGTGACCAGTGTGCATTGCTGTGCTTTTTCTCTCACGTGTGCACATGTGTGTGTGTGCATATTTAAAACAAATATTTTTTAAAATATTGTTTAATATCAATATTTAAAAGATAAATTAGGATATTGTGATCAGTTGTAATCATGTAGGTATTTATTTGTGTAAATATTTGTGTGTGTACGTATTTGTTTAAATGTCATTTATATCAATTTATATTGACCATTGACTGTGTGACAGCACTGTTGTGAGAGCCGAGTGGATACTGCACCTCATTTTTTAGGGACAGCGCTTGACGTTGCTCTGTATATATAAAACCCAGAACACAATGTATTGATTTTTAATTTAGTAAAAAGAAACAAGAAAAAATCATAAGCTGAAACTGTCAGAACCCTTCAGTTCATGACTCATTTACAGCACTGGCCTCAGACTCTCTTTAATTACAGGGTAGAGTGTGCTTGCACACAGTCTACAACTTGATCAGTGATGCTCCTTCATATCAGACATGCAAATGGTGTTTGAATGTGTAGAACCTACAAACAGTGATTCAGAGAGACTAAACACTTTTCTTTCAAATGTCATCATATCACACTTTCCATCCTGAGAACATCACTAAACAATAGCTAATGTCCACATGAGAACATCACTAAACAACAGCTAATGTCCACATGAGAACATCACTAAACAACAGCTAATGTCCACATGAGAACATCACTAAACAACAGCTACACACTGCTGCTTCTCATATTTCATGCTATTTTTTTCCCTGTGGAGGAAAGGTGGAGAAAACACGTCCAGCTTTTCTAGCAGTCAGGAAAAGTTTGACTCTGGACTTGGACGGTGGGCAGGAGAGTTTGTCCAATGTTTGTATACGCCTGCGTCTGTCCATTAACAGCTACTTATCTCCTTACGTCTCTTGTTACACTGCCCTGCCTGGTACAGCAGGATGCCAGAGAAAGATCTCGTCATATCAATATATTGAGCGTGGAATTTGCATATCTTTGTAGTGCATCTAGCTGCCTGCGGATTTCTCTGTAGAGGTATTAGCTCAGAAAATCAATGCGGCCAGGGCTAAACGTACATGCATGTATGTTGCGCCAACCTTACAGCGAAGTTGCGGTGTATGTACCACGCCGCTCGTGGATCCCGTGTGGATAATGCAACACAAGTCTGCATGCTTAAAAAAAAAACAGACATTAAGTAAATACAAACTCAAACGAGGCAGCATCCCACTGCAGGCGGGCTCGCGGCGGCCTCCCCACAGCAGAGAGGCGTTCTGTAGGAGCTGCGTGTCCTGCGATTGAAGGCGCTCAGCAGCACCTGCTTGTTTATGTCAGCGGAGCAGGAGATAAAACAGAATTTTTAGGGCTTATGAATGCCAGATGACTTAATCGATATTATTTTTGAATGATAAGAGTGGGGTTTGTATCGATGTGTTTCAGCTATGGGATTCTAGTGCAGCCTCACAGCAGGTAAGAACGAGAGGTGATGTTTGTGGTGTTTACTAACTGTAATGGTAGATCACTCAGCAGTTACAGTGCCTGCACGTGATTTACTGAAGCCTGGTGAGACAGAAGATCGGAAATTATCGGGAAAAATGCAGCCCAACTGTATTAAGCAGATATTTAAAGTTTGGATGTCAGTCTTTCTATAGTATTGGTATTAACAAGAACAAACTAAATTTGGGGCCTGTGTGCTGTCTTGCTAACTGACAGCCTATGCATGTGACCAGCACTTCCTATTCAATATCCCCTCCTGTTGGGTTTGTCTAAACCCAAGTGAATATACACAATTGTTAAAATATCAGACCTGGTGCTGTCTATAACATTGGTAATATTAATCAAACAACAACATTAAGAAAAAAATAACGCATTTTCATAAAAATAGAAAGCAGTATGCAGTGCACTACGGAGTATGCAGTATGCAATCACATCTTTTAGAACACAGACAGGCAGAGGCAGCAGTGTGAACACACAAAATCTTCCTCCTGCACACACAAGCTGTATGGCTGCAGTTCCACCCCCGGTGGATGCTAATAGCAATCCGCTACAGAAATTCAATCGTTACGCTGCACAGACACTTATAACAAGCTCAGTACTGCCGGCAGTTATTGAAAATAAGGAAATATGGTTCATCCGTCCCACTTTCAGGACATTTTCTAATACAAATCAAACACTTGCTGCTCCCTTCCTCCATTTGTCTTTCTAGGCCTCTTTGCATAACCCATCCATTATGTTCACATGAAATATGAAAAGGCAATATCCTCTCTGTGTTTGTACTGAAGCGTAATGCGATTGTGTTGTCATTTATAGGAAATAATCGCAAACCTCTCTTTCATTTTCCAGTTCAAATAACCATGAAAAATTAGCCTGCAATGTCAGGAGGGACAACAAAGGCAAGCGCGCAGACTATCGCCTCACCACCGCGCTTGACATTTCTCCTTAATAGGAAAACGGCTGGTTGTTTCCATCTTTCCTTTTGGTAACAAATAAAGCCTTTTCTCCTCACTAATTAAAAAGTTCTACACTTTGATCTAGAGAATCTCGCCTTGCGCTCTGCCCTGTAGAGACAAAGGGGTGTTTGGGTTGACCTAGGGTAAAGTGAGCGGGGGAAAAGACCTGGCTCAATGGCGACCACCTCCAATGGCTGCCCTGCCCTCTGATTTGAGATCAGCTGATGCCCACACTCCTATACTTTACCTATATACCTCCAACTTATCTCAGATCAGTGGTAAACTGCATCCCACTGCTCTTTTGGATATAGTAGGGCTGTGCGGTCTCGAACGTGCCTGTTTACACTGAGAAACAAACTAGTGTAATTGGATTGCGATCCGTGAAAGCTTCATAATGACTCTTAATAGACATGCTTTGTTTTCTGCAGTAATTATACACAACATGATCGGACTCATCTCCATTTTCTGATGTAATTACTATAGATATGTTTATCTGGCTGACAGTCTTTTATGTGTGACCATACACTCAGGTACTCATGGGCATTAAGAACCTCTCTGACCAGGCTGTACTGCAAAGATCATGCCAAAGCAAAAGCTAATTTTTTTCATAATTAAAGTCTGCATTACAGCCACACTATATTCTCATTACAGCCACACTATATTCTCATTACAGGGCTGCAAAGTGCTTTTTACTCGAGTAAATGACGTGTTAAAAGTCTAAACAGCAAAGTGAACATTTACAGTGACTGTTTCTGTAACGAAGTGCTCCTGCCAAATACCAGCTGAGAAAAATGTTTGTTAAAAATAAGTTGTGCACAGACAAACTTCAGGCAAATATTAGGACAGTCTTGGGTCCTGCACTGCAAGCTTGATCAAAACAGGTAACTAACTCTGAAATGTGAAACACAACAGAATTACTGCAAAATCATTGACCACACAATTGTTTTGGTTCCAATACATATAGCAGTTAAACTTCATCAACAGTTCTGGTGGGGAAGACAATTTCTGTCATGTCTACACAAACGAGGTACCCAAGGAGGCGGAATGTGAACATGTCATAATGCTGTTCAAAAGCATCTCTTCTTCCTCTTGTCACTTATTTTTTCTATGATTGCAAATTTACATATTTCTAAAGGAGAATTATGGTTTGTGATGCATATAATGAGATTTCCCCTCAAAAAGCTAATGAAAAACATACTCATTTTATGCAATTAGCCGGGGCTTATTTATTCTCCTTCTGTAATGTATTAATTCATTGTCACATAATTTGGCCATTGTTTATTTAATTACACACACACGCACACACACACCTTAAATCCTTAATTACAACAGAAGCTGGGGAGGTCGAGCCAGAGAGACAACAACAAACTCTGCTATCAGTCGATCTAGTTATCCATCTAATCTCAAGAGTATATCCATCCAATCTGTTATCAGAAGACTCTAATCTCAGCCTAATCAGTTAACCAATTTGCTGTATGGCGACTGGCTCACTGGATAAAAAGCATCTTTAAAAACAATCTGTGAAAAATATCATCTCAACCACACAGCCAGAGTTTGAGCTCTGCCAGCTACAGTTCCAGGGTCAGTGTGGCTGTATTCAGTTACATCAGTCTGGGTCATCTGTATCAGGTGTGCTCACTTCTTTTCAATGTTCTCCTGCACACAGTTTACACTTTCATATACGTTCATACAGTGTGTGGGGTGTCCAGTCCTCTACAGACGTTTGCAGTTGTAAATAAACATCTCTGCTCGGTCTTCACTTCTCAAGGTCACAGCAGACAGTGACAGTTTTCCCAGGCAGAACTGAATGACGCTTTCTGCCATGCTGTAAGCACATATACAGTCACATACACAGTCACCTTAACCAAGTTCTTGGATGCATACATAAATTCATACATACATACATACATACACAGATAACATATACATAAATGCATATATACTTGCATTCAAGCACTGGCTATAACAGGAACCAATAAAAAAACTGTAGGTGATGGACTTATCAACTAGCTGAGCTTAATATTCTCATTAATTTATGCAGTGTGAGATGAATGCATGGCCATGCAATTAGTGTTACTTTCAAACTTTCAGAGGAAACTGTAAAGGCTAATGGTCTCCAGATCAAATCAGCAGAATATATTTGTGGAATGAAAGGTTAGCCTGTGTGTGTGTGTGTTTTCTCTGTGCTGACTGTGCACAGAAGCCGGGTGAGAGACAAAGTGAGAAAGGAAGAGACAGTGAGCTTATTTGTCATTAGTTTGTCTTGGGCAAGCATGAGATTAATAATTATTCTGTTCCTCTGAGACCACTGTTGGAACCTAAATTGGTTTCAAGATTTTCCACCAATCCCTCCACCAAATTCTGAACTGTGGGCTGGGCTGCAGCTCTGTGCTCCTGTTATGGGAGTTTTTATTGTTGCTGTTCGTTTATTTGGTGTCTCCGCCGTGGAAGACAGAACAGGAAAACTTCTCTCTCTAATTAGCCAGAGATCTGTCTCATTGAGATGAGAGAGCAGGTAGCTCTCATTAATTATTCATCCCACAGGTAAACACTGGGGCAGCCATGCCTGATGACTGGACCGAGATGAAGCCACTAACTAATACAGGCCTCTCCCCCAGGGGCTGCTGGGAGGAAAATAAACAGAGTGCATTACAGACTGAGGAGTCCTGTGCACTTTTTGAGTTGAAACAAAACAACAGTGCTGCTAATACCACCAGGAGCCATGAGGTATTAGACTGGGACAGCAGCCTTAGTGATAACTTTTGCCTAAGTGCTAAGTTCTGTACACAGACTGAGCTTAAACTGTCACTGCATTCAAATTAAACCAAAACTGCCAATTTGTTTTGGAGACATAGGCAGAAGTTTTCCCAGATGAAAAGAGCAGCACCTAGTGTTCACCAAGCTTCTTAATTAGCCATACTATCAAGATTTCCTTTGAAAACACAAACACAAAGACCATACTGGTTTACTAGCTTTGCAAGCCACGTTTGCTGGTGAACCACACCAAACCATCACTAACTAGTTGGTTAAGCTTGTAAACCAGCATGGTCTTTTGGGTTAAGATTCACCAAGTTTTGTCACGTTCACAGAGGAAATCTTGTAGGTTACGCTAATTAAAAAAAATCTTGACAATCATCATAGACCAACTTGGACCAACATGGAAACTCATGCTGGTGTTCTAAGCAGACATCGCAGATCCTCTCGTTTGTTTTCTTCCTGTCTGAGCTCCAGCATGGCTCCAGACAGCACTGGTGGCCTCATGAGAAGTGTGATAAGAATTCATTTCTTCCAATTATGTGCTTTTGTCCACTGCTGCAGTTCATCAGTTCAGTGCAGCCACGTCAATGAAAGAGCCTGTAATGAAGCAATCAGATGCAGCCTGGCTCCCAGGGCCCTGATCTCGGCTCCAGCCTTCCCGCGCAGGCCGGACTGTCCTGGGGGGGTGGAGTTTGTGGTGAGGGGGCTTACTGCACTGATGGGCTACAGCTTTATAATGGTTGTCATTCAAACCCTGTTTCTAGAGATAGGAGAGGATCAGTTCAACACCAGTCTATCGGTTGGGGTGTGAAAGGTCGGGCGTGTCCTCTAGTAAACACGAAAGGTCAACATACATTTTTTCATTGTAGAACAAAGCTTCAAAGCACAGCTTTCCTTAGCAATGTGTGGGTTTCAAGGTATCATTCAAGCCTATAAAACAAACGGAGGAGGATGAGATACCTTCAAAGTTTAATAGTGTTAGCGCTTCAGACAAACATGTTACAGTAAGGATGAGCCTTAGCAAGCTCCTCTAGCTACAGCTTAACTGCAGAATGAATTGACAGCAGGGACATTACCTGTGGCTGTGTGTTGTGTTAGAGATTTTAGCTGGATTTACTCAGTTTCTTCTTTAAACCTTTCTGTTAAATCTCACCCTCTCCTCTCTCAAGCTCTTCTGCTCTGTCCCCATCCAACATGTGGAAAACATTACAGGGAGCTGGGGAGAGGAATGCGTGTGTTGACTCATAATCTGGACTTTAAAGTGCTGGATTCTGTTTTCATTGCTCTCATAATGCTGCAAACGTTCTATCAAAATTAAAAAGAGGCTGTCTTGATCTCTTTCATATTGAGCTCTTTCCTCAGAAAACAAGAGAAAGAGGGTTAGCATGTCTCGGTAACGTGCACACACTCAGACGCAGGCTTTACACATGTACTCATAATATGTGTTCAGTAGGTTCAAGGTTCAACAGCAGGGCAGAAAACAAGGTCAACGTTTCCTGCTAAATCAACAGCCATGGAGCACAGCTGGGCTCTAAAGCCATAATGAGAGTAAACCTTAAATAAATAAGCAATTCAGATCGAATACAGTGCAGCAAAGGCAGACTGTAATACTACCAAAACACATTTATTAGCATTTACAATTCAACACGATCCTTTTGCTACAAAAAACAAGAGCTAGGGAAGTTCCTCCGCCGTCCTCACAGCAGAGTTCTGACACTTTTTCTCGCTTTGTCTCTTTCCAGCAGTCTGTATCAAGTTTGAAGGCCCTTTGGTTGGATTCTGTCTGACAAGAGCACCTCTACAAGCGGCAGTCTTTAACCTCCGGAGCAGACAGCAGCATGTGATGTAGTGTGCTCACCCAGCTGCGGAGGGGCTCTATTGATCCTGCGCATACTTGCTGCCTTCCTGGATGTTTATAATCAATATGCAAATGGCCCGCAGCATTGATTCAGTATTAATTTTCAATTAGGGTATCCTCTGGGGTCTGCTGGGGTCAATACACAAGCATTCAAAGTGCAGGCTTGAGCAAGACGCAAGCATTGACATTCCAGCACCACTGAAGCATCTTACTTACTGTTTATTTGTTCTGCCCGCTGTAAGCACCAATTAGGAACACAGGTTTCAGTGGAAGACACGCCCTCTTCCTCTATCTTCTCTATGCTGGATTTTACAATGCCATGTTTTAGCCCTTCTAACAGAAATAAATAAATCACAAACAGGACCTCTTTAATATCTCAGTTTTTCATATACAAAAAACCTGGATATTATTTTTTCCAGAAAGTCTCCTGCTTCTAGATGTTTTTCCCGAGAACAAGACAGCAGTGATGTGAAGGGTCTGCTCTGAAGGTTTAGAAGAGATCTTGTGCTCACATCCTGAGCCATGAAAGAGCAAGCTCTGAGCAATATAACCATTCTCTCGGCTGTTTACGTGCCCTAATTTCCTGTCTTATCTGTGTATGCTTTTAAATGTATCTGAGAGGTGAATGTACCATTTCATACTGTATCTCTGTGATCTACTCTAGCTGCCTAGAACTAAATCAATGAGTTCAGGAGCCTCTTCTTTCTGTCCCCTGACACTACACCAAAGACATAACACATTTACACCCCATGTGTAATCTCACACACAAAAACAAATACATAATTAAGGATGACCTCCATAATTTATGAAACGCAATGAGTCAAGCACACTCCTCATAACCGTGCCAGAACTCACATTCACCTACAGCACAAATTCATTACAGGCCCTGGGGAGGCCAAACCACAACGGCAAATAAAGCAAGATTACCAGCAGATCTGTGAGCTGTGCTCTACTCTCCAAATTCAGTCTCCTTTGCTGTCCCCTTTTTCTCAAAGTGAGATTTACAATGTCTCACCTTATCTACAGTATCTATTCCTTTGGTAATAACTTCTTAAATGAGAGGAAAGAAACTAGCTTTGCTGTATCAGTCAGAAGGGCAGCGGAAAGAGAAATGTTCTTTGTTAAAATGGTGTAGGCTGATAAGTGAGGTGATGGATTCCAGACAGGTCTGGTCCTGCTCTTCAGTGTGAAAACAATAGTATTGATTTATAAGCGTCTTGTGTTTCCTGTACAGACCGGGTGTCTATCAGAGGAGCTTTGATTGAGTGCTTGAGATTGTCACTCTGTCTACACAGCTGCAGAGCAAAAAATAACGCAGAGGGGGGCATTCATGGCAAAAAATACCTCCACAATAGACAGGTGAGAGATGATGTCATAGGAGTGGAACTCAGAGAGGTAATCGGATATCTGCGTCTGAGAAAGAGACGGTCCTCATAAAGCAGAACTTTGTGACCATTTTCACAGGCTGATATCAGACTTCAGTGACGTGTCATCACGCGTGTAGCTGGAGGGCAGAGATGACCATGTCACGCCAACTGTGTAGGAGTATACAACTTACTTCTTAAGATGTAATTCTTTTATAGCAGTTGTGCACTTTAACAGTTACCCATTTATATTTATTCTGTTCTCCACAAGAAAGCAGCATGTTCTCTGTTACCAGAACACCACTATTGTTTCAAAAACAGCGATTGTAATACTATAGTATTCTGTTTCTGCCTCTCAGCTGAATCTACAACACCACGGCTAACAAGCTCAAATTTACTCGAGTTGTAAGCTTGAAGAATCAAATGTGAAGAGATAGAAAGACAACAAACACAAATCATGTTTTTCTACTGAACTGTCTTCACTGGCCGCAAGCAAAAACAAAAAAAACATCTAGCAGTGTAAACAGACTCATGAACAAATGACTCCTGTGAGTCAGTTCTAATCCGTCAAACAGACCCTTCAATCGGGCCCAACAGAGTACTCGCTGAAATCATTGGGCAGCTTTCAACATTAACATCTTAAAGTTAATAAAATAGCAAACATTTTTAGTGTAGTATATACTTGGGACTAACTACGTGGGGATGAGTATATGGATTCATCTAGTATCTAGTATGGTGCAGTTTATCATAAAGTACCATGACTTTATGATCACTTCACCATTACACTAGTGAAGTACCTTTACTAAGAGTGATTTGAAAGTGGTCCGGGGACAGAGCAGGAAGTGATAGGAGAAAAGATAAAATGGCCAGAGCCTTTTACCAGCAGAAGCAGTCGCTGCTCTAATTGGTTTAGGACTAACATTAATTACCACATTGCTCATTAATGGATGAAGCCTTTATTGGTTCCATTGATCAGCAGGACTTGTTAGCCATCATGCTAAGCAATGTTGGATGTAACAAGCTTACATATTGGCATATCAATTAATGCAATCAATGCCTGCCGAGCAGCTGCTACTCCTCCCTTACTTGACTCCTCAGCCCCTCCCTCACTTGACTCCTCAGCCCCTCCCACTCCATCACTCCTCTAAACAGAGCAGACAACAGTCTGATGTCATCCAGAAGATTCTTTAATTCTGCTCAGGGCGCTCGCCTCCATCACACAGACAGGATAGGAAAGCAGACGGCCAAAAGACACAAGCAGGTGCTGATATGGAAAGAAAGACCAGTGAGTTTTGGCCATGTAACACTTTGGTGTTATTCCAAAAGTCAGTCTGGTTTTATTTAAATGACAGCAGATAGTCAACAGGGTCTTGCACAATAGCAGTAAGAATCTTTTTACTTACAATGCTTTGAGTACTGCAAATATTTCTTTTTGCAGTGTTGCACGGCTCACATTTGCATCTATATATTTGTACCAGTCCTGCTTTTTCAATAAACAGTTATTAATTTAAAATTCAAACACATTGTTGTAGAATTCAGACTCTTTGTAGAAGAAATCTATTCTTTCATTTTTATTCTCAGACAGACAAACCTGACGACATCTGGACAGACAGGCAGAAATAGCAGCAGGAAATTCATCCCACTTTTTCCAGACCTCACAGAACTTGCTGGAATGTTCAGCAGGATTAACTTTTACAATGTCAAGTGTCAGATCTGAGGCCTACAACAAGCTCATGTTTACAGCATTCACACACGCTGGAGCTGCTGCTTAA
>JAZGTI010009254.1:0-19081 GCA_036877585.1 Botia kubotai | reverse complement strand
ACTCTTCCCAGCTTTGTAATGCCATTTGATCAGGAATCGATGTTTTGAAGCTCCACTAAGCACAGACATCCATCACTAAAGTAACCCAAATGATACATTTATCACAATGCCATATTTGAATTTACAGAGCTGTTTTGTTTGTTTACATGATGAATATGTATTGATTGCTAAATACACTTTAAATATGAATCTTTTTCTCTCACAAATGTATTGTTTTACTTCAGAAGACATATATTAAACCAACGGAGTCTGGAGTATATGTTATTTTTATGATAGATGCATGTGTCTTTTGGGGCTTCCTAATTAATGCCATTACAAAGCTAAGAAGAGTCATGCAAGATATTATTTAATATAACTGTGTTTGGCTTAAGAAAGAAAGTCATATACATCTGGGATAGCATGAGGGTGAGTAAATTATGAGAGAATTCTCATTCTGGAGTAAAATATATTCCTTTAATGTACATGAATTTTGATGGTTAACCTGTTTTAAGGTTAGGAAAACCATGAATGCGATCACTTAAAGTAACAGCACACTTCCCTTAACAAACCGCACAATTTTAGATGTAACTCATGTTCCTAGCTGAAACATTGCAGGGCGATTTACATGCTGTAAAAGTATGTTTAAATTGTAACCCCGAGTATGAGCAATAGAGAGTCACCAACAAGCATGTTATTTTTATTACTGAAAGTTATTATAAACTATTACCAAAATAACTTTTTCATCAGTAATTCAAAGTTGCAAGACTGTAGAAACAGCTTTAGAAGCTATTTCAGTACTTCTAAAAATGCTATTTTTAGAAGCTCTGTGCTAACAAGGCAAACTCTCGTCACAGAGTGATTTACTGTTTACTGAGCTTAGGAATCCACCTGTCTCTTTCTCTCTCTCTGCATGTAGCTACACATGAAAATTGAGCTTTGCAACACTTTGCAGCAAGAGGGAATTATTTCATCATCACTCAGTTTTTCCTCTTCTTGACATTCCAAGAAGGAAAAGCAAGACAGCCCTTTTCTGTTCACAATTCACCCCAATGTTAAACTCCTGCACGTGTCATCGTTGGCTATTTTCCCACACTATACCAGTTTCCTGTCTAGGGTCAGGGTTGTCATGGCAACAGGCAGAAGACTGACATATGAAAATGTTTGAGTAGCTGGCAAGTAAAAGTCCATAGTGCCAAGAAAACAATGGCATGTGTTCAACAGCCTTAATCCGCTAGATATTCTTCCTTTTATATTCCTGCTTTCCAACAAACATTCCATCCATTCACAGAATTATACCCTACATAAGTCTATAAACAGCTTCCAACTGTAACACACAGGCATTCGGTTCCTTACAAATGTATTGATGCTGTTGTTGCACTTTTGCAAATAAAAGTTTGAAGAACACCAATTTTTGAAACCTCAGTTGACCAATGGTTGGTTTTCACCTGTTTTGGTCCCATTTCAAAGAAAGGATGCAGCCACAGTTTTCAAATATATCTGATTCCAGAAAAAAACATACAATGGTTCCAATCCAAAAAACAGCATGAAATACCAAAGCATGTTACCAAAAGAAGCCAGTAAGATACCTTCTTTGGGCCACAGGAATATATATATACTTTTAAACACCTAATATATTGAATTCTATACAGGCTATTTTACTCAATATGTGTGTGTTACACTGATTAGCTTATAATATTTTTTGCCTGTTAGCTAATGCTAAACTATTGGAGTTTCTCATGTGCTTGACATAAGTGTTATTTGTATAGTAACGGAGCTATCAGACCATTTCAAATCAGACCTTAGCAGATCATAGGTTTTAGTTAATGCTAATGCCTCACTCTAATATCCAGTGGCAAAGCTGCTTTTATCTTACATTAAACAAACAAAGATCACATTGAGTATTGCTCTGAAACACAGGGACGTCTAAGCTACTTCTGCAGCTGGGCCTTTGTTTTTGGCAGGAAGTTTGTATAAACTGTACCACTGACCGTGCAAGATGATGTTTTCCTTGTTACAGCCATCCTAAATCCAAAAACCAGAAAATGAATGTTTCTCTGTTCAAGACACAAGTGCACTGGCCTTCTAAATCCAGGGACTGAGATTATATTTAAGGCCTGAATTGTTTCCATTATGGTGGCATTTAAACTTTCAGTTCTATCCTTTGCCCTGCTTTGCCTGCAACTCGTGGGAATGGAAATGCACAAATATAATCTCTTTAATATCTCAATTGTTTCTCTTATTTAGCAATGAGACCAAATGAAATGCACATGAAGTCTGTTGCTAAGTCCCCTGCATCTGTGATGTTTCTCTTTAGAAAAGGACTCAAACATGTCTCAAACCGTCTCAACCTGTTCTCAAATCTGCAAAGATTCCAACGTAAACATTTCATCAAATTCCTCAAAGACCAAATTTACCTCTGGGAAATTGTGAAGGTTAGTTCACTCTAGTTCAGACTTGCAGTTCAGACTATGTTGACCTTAGCAATGAGAAAAAATATTTTGAGTAAGCAAATCTCCATACTCATTCAGGAGTAGAGTATGAAGATGACATGAATCAATAAACAAATCACGGAATGCTCGAACAGAACGCAAACACCAATAGCAATTATCTGTGAGGGACACTGTGACACATCCAGTCCATCTCTGGACCTGATATTCACTGGATTTTAAGTGGCATGTCGGTACAGTGAGTGCCTTGTTAATGCATGTGCATTCACAGAGACGGCTCCAGGAAGAAGGACTAAAGTAAACAGAAAAGAGTGTGTGAGAAAAAGTGGGAGTGACTTGACTTGGTAAAGAGAAGTCAGTCTTAAAGATTTCCAGATGTGGGGCTGGTTGGCAGTTGATGGAGAAGAACTTTTGTAGCAGTGGGACTATGAATGATCTTCTTCTGAAAGTCCCTACTGCTGTAGTCCTGTGATCAGAAAACTTATCCAGTTTATAAAAATAATGGAATAAACTGGACAAAACGTTTAGAATGGAAAGCCATCAACATGGTGTAAATCAAAGGTCAGATCGATCAATGAGATATAAGTTATTTTTACAAAAAATGTGTAAAGCGATCCAGGAACGGGTAATGTTCAAACATTAAGCACTCACCTCCACTTACTGAAATCTGAGAGTGCGAGCGAGTAGTGGTGTTTGATTCGTTATTTGGTTTGGTACAGTTTGGTACATGTACAGTAAGCCTAGGTATATTTACTGAAGTCACCATGAAATCAGACTGAACCCTTTTTACTTCTTAAAACACGATTCATGAGTGATCATTAAAAATGTAACATGCTCTGTTGTAACATGAGTTGTCTTTATGGATTGACCAAGTTTGATGCCCAATATGCTTATATAAAGAGCTGAGTATCTTTGCTGCCTGTGCTTAAAAAACAGTTTTCAGCTTGCATAGCCTGACTGTGTTTGAGTTTTGAATAAACAAGTTTTCCGTAACTAAATTAAATCAGTTTCCCTCTGGTTCACACATTTGTTCTAGGTGTAACCACAAGTGTAGCTTATCACTTTCCACTGACAGAAAATGTGCCATCACTTTGGGCAATACATTTATTGTTGTAATCACTTAAAACTTATAAAGAACAACAAAAACGAACAGTAACCAACACTTACCATTGGCGTTTTTTCCACAAATAAGATGTTCGTAGTGTTGCAGGACCCCCCATAGCTCAGCATCATTATTAACGACGCTTTCCAGCGCCTCTGCAGTCAGGACGCAGCCGGGGGTCGCGCCGTCCTTCTCCGCCACCCGCACCCGCACGCCCACTTCCTCCACAAGCGCCTCCATGCAAGCGGTCAAACTGATAGCTGCGTACTCATGGATGCGCACTGAGATGCGAGTGTCTACCATCCAGCGGAAAAAGCGTCCGACTGAGAAAATAAGCCCACACCGGGCTGACTTCCCCTTGCGCAACAGGTCTCCGGCACTCATATTATACATAGAAATGGCCTTCACAGTTGCCGAAACGCAGTGGTCAGCCAATGCCCAACTGAGGACTAGTCGGATCGCACTTTGTATCTCGAACCGGGTGCACTTACAGTGCATGACACTGAGCCGCTGCGCCTCTCTGGAGATGCGGATGAGCGCTCGGCGCATCAAGATGGACAATCTCCGCACAGCCTCCACCGAAGCCTTTCCTGCGGCTTTACGCACGACCCTCCCCACATCCTCCTCCGTCCACGGAAATTCCTCCAGTTCTGGTAAGCGGGGACACTTGGAGAAAATGTCCTCTGGGTCCTCAGGAAGAACTGTGTTGACCGTGTCCCAGCTGTTGTTTCGGCTGTTCATAGATCCCGAGTAGTACCACCAGTTCCCCCGGTGAGAAGTGTTCGTGAACGCCTGGGAGTTTGACTTAGAGGATGACAAGCTTAAAGACTTACACGAGTCTCCTGCTCCATAACCAGAGTCCAGAGTTAAATCCTCTAAAGTTTTCATGTTTGCGCTGTTTATTCCTGTCATGGCTGCTGGTTCTGTTTTTTTAAAGGGAACCAGAAAGCAGAGGAGATGTTCCAGTCGTGCGAAACTCAAACTGGTGCTTTTGGTTTTACATTCAGCTGGTGCTGCTGGCTTTTACATTCATGTAGCACTTTAAATTGAAACGTACTGATCGAAACAAGTTTCAAACGTTATATTACATCTTCTTGAAACGAAAACGTTCGAACGAAAACTTGCTTACCTCTCCAAATGTCCTTTCCCACAAGAGTGGGAAAGCACGCAGGAGTTTCTCCTGTATTCTTATCCAGTTTTTTACAGAATAAACTGGACTGAACGTTTAGATTGGAAAGCCATCAACATGGTGTAAATCAAAGGTCCGATCGGTTATTTTTACGATAAACGCGTTAAACGATCCAGGAACTGGGAACTGAAGGCACTCGTCTCCTCTTACTAAAATCTAATGACTGAACTGAAAGCAGTAGAGCGAAAAGTAGTGGTGTTTGATTCGTGATTCGGATCCTTTAAGTGACTCATTTGAACAAAGCCAGAAGCATTGAATTACTAGACTGTGATCCAGCTCATCTACACTAAACCCTTATATCTAAGTATATCTAAGGAAGCTATCTACACGCGCGTCGTGTGTTTTGAAAATAACGGCGATATGTCAAACACATTTGTCAAAATCCCCAATCGACAAATACAATGCTAACTTTAGTATTTAACTAATAATGTGTTTACTAAAACACTTAATTCTAACTTTTCCTTAGCAAAAAGTATTATTTAATAAATATTAGTACAAGTTATAAATACATAATAGGGAGTAACAGTGTATTACTAAAGAAAAGTGAATACATATTACAGTTTGTAAAGAAACAAATAAACATTATTAACTCAGCAGAACAGCACAGGCGGGTGGGGCAAGCCTGTGTGCAATGTCAACATTACATAATCTGTCGAGACGGACATTATTACACATACTGGAGGAGAGACTTTGCTCTCAATTACTTTTTATGAGAGGGTAAACTACATCATATACCGTAATAATGCCTTACAGTACGTTTAGTCTTTTATATTAATTTAGCTTACCAGTTTATGCACTGCAGGATATTGAACGTGACTAAATCCACCACTGGTCAGAATTGTCAACACCAACAGTTAGATAACATCTTGATTTTAGTTCACGTACTGAATGATGCTTGTTAGCGTAAGCATCAAGACTTTGACCCCTCTCGTTACAGCAAGTTAAATCTTGTGTAACATATTTAACATATTTATATTTATTAACATATTTAACACATGAATTATTATAACTATATTGGTTAAAAGATCCATGTGCAGTATAAGGAAGAAAAAAAAGAAAAAAAGAAAAAGTTAAGCTAACAACTTTTATTTAACAAGTATTTCTGATATGACATCAAAAATGCCACAAAATTGTAATATACCAATTTTTAAACACATTTAAGGATGTTCTTTGCTTGTTAGCATGTTACAGAAGAAATAAACACCTGAGCTATACACAGTGTATAACCATGTTTTAGTTAAATACTAGTTAAGTACTTCCACAAAGTTCTTTAGTACTTTAGAAATTAAACAAAAAATGAAAAACATAAAAATAAACCAAACAATAGTGAAAGTTCAAACTAATTGATTCAGATAAATTTGTTTCTTCTAGAAACGTTTTCCAGTATTCAGTTGCAGTAATATATATTTTTTTTAGGTACTTAGACATTGCAGAGTGCTACATATCGTGTCTATACTTCCTTACCCCATATGGACCGCTCTGTTATACTGCTCTGAATACAAAGACAAGGAACTTCATTCCTTGAATGAAACTCATAAGTTTCATTGCTCAGTAGGTTGTTCTCTGGTCCAGCTGTAACAAGAAGTGACATTTACAGCAATATAAAGCAGATGACTAAGCACCAGCTCACATATAAACCTCTAAACAATCATTTCAGCATGTAATACTTTAAGGGCAAACCATATTTATGCAATAAAAATTGTCTGAGCGGCACACAAAATTTCCTTTTAAATTTTCAGCAATATCCCAGTTTTCAGTGACCAGTAAGTATTCCTTAACTACCAGTGAAAACACATACAAATCCAGAGATGCGTTCTGTGAATGCGAATGCAAACGCTTTCAGTATGGACAGACTTGGACACTAATCTGATTTCTTACTGTCTTCTTATATGGGATGGACCTCACAGTAAAGGCCACCCAGGTTTGGCCCTTTAAGAAGCCAAATGGCAAGGAGCAGAGTTTGTTTGAATTGCAGTTTCAGCCTTTAAGAGTTTTACTGGACTGTGAATTCCACATGCCACTTTTAGAGTGATAGTAGTGGGAAAAGTTTCTCAGTCTTATCCGTTCGACTTCCAGGCCATTTTGTAGCACCCTGGAAAAGAGAGAAAACAACAATTTAAATTAATAATGTAATCAAATATTTTTTAAATAAATATGCTTATGTTTAGTGTAAAAAATTGTTTTACACTATTGTGCGCTCCATTTGTAGTTTTAATATTTTACTTTTTTAATATTTTACAATATTTTACTTTTATACTTTTGATATTTTACTTATTTCGCACTGCTTTGGCAATACAATTTATAGTTTGTCATGATTTGATTTGAAAACATAATCAGAAAAATACAAAATAAAACATGGAGATGTTTTAACCAGAAATCCAAACATATTTGAGAAAGAACACAAGAATACTTTAAAATGAAGCGTGTTGACTTATGTCAAATCAAATCCTTGTAGCTGTCCAGTAGTTCCCAGTCTTCTCCCCCCAGCGGTCTTTAAACTCCTCTGTTCATTCCACCAATCTTATCAAAATCTGACTTGTAATTACCAAACAGCCGAAATCCATTTACTTCCCAGTAACCTACAGAGACAGAGAGATGTATTTCACTAAAGTTCAGGGTCATAGATAGGGATTAGAGTTCTCTATGTCAATTTAGTCACTCTCTCATGTTCCTTTTCATGTTTTATGTGCCAAACAACAGCGTTCATCCATCGCTTAATTGTAATATTTCATATATAATTTATGGTTATAAGATTGTAATGCATTCTAATACAATGTAACTCAAAAAGAATATTATAACATGCATATCTTTAGAATGCATTATTTATACAGGCTCGACAGACAGTGTTTTAAAATAAGACTGTAAGTACACTAATGCAAAGATTTAGCTGTATAAATGGCTCTGTGCTGCTGATGTGTGTGAAGTGTGTATTACCATCAGGCTCATAGGGTGAACTGCCACAGCTCAGTCTCATAACTATTACATTTACATTACATTACATTTATGCATTTGGCAGACGCTTTTATTCAAAGTGACTTACATTGCATGATGCTATACATTGTTACTGAGTATGTGCAATCCCTGGGATCGAACCCATTACCTTGGCGTTGTTAATGTCATGCTCCAACCACTGAGCTACAGAAAGCCTATAGGACTAAATTCACGTATTCACTTTTTTGTCTAGTAGATTGCTGTTCAGTGAACTTTTGCCGACTTTTAAACAGATGAATTAGAGGGTCAATCATGGCGTAGTGAATGACTGGAATCTATTTGTTTGGCAGATTAATGATGTAAACACAGACATCAGGTTGGAGACTTGTCTAAGCCCAGATTTCCCTCACTGCGTGTTTGGATTGTACTACCGTTTATGATTGTTTGCTGTCTGCCCTGTTTGCTGCTCGCCTGTCTAACGTTTATATTCTTAACGGTTAACTACAAATACCAACGGAAGCAGAACTGCAGGGTTGCAGTTGGTATTATTGTTACACTTTAAAGAAGGATGCAACGTCCGTTCTTACAGCAACACATTTATTTTCTGTTAGAAAAGATAGAAAAAAGAAAGAGGTTAAACAAGGAGCGCATCTGTTTGGTCTACCACGAAGCTCATCACGTACTGAATACTATTTCTTTGTTATTCAATTACTGATGACTAGCACCAAGCGTGGGTGCCCCCTGCTGACGAAGCTGGGTTTTACAATAAAGAATTTTACTCAACACAGTAATACAAATAAACTGTCACAGGAACTGTCATTTCCGGATTGGACAAAATTGGACAAAATGGGCAGTTTTTATTAGTCTCTAAGCTATTTAGGGCTACATTATAAACAGAGTAAAAGATTTTTACTTAAGGTATGATGTGAGTCGCATCACAACTGGAAAGAGGCAGACACTGTGCAAATAAAAAAGGGGAACAGAAAGTTTCTGGCTAAAGAACAAAGCTCCATCTCTTACTCTCTCTTCTGCAGACTCCGACCATTTTGGGTTGTTCATCCGACTCTGAGTGACCGCAACACACATAGGGGTGCAACATGCATGAGAATCTGGGCTTTCTTGTGCAGAAACTACACCACTTAAAAGTAATCAGTACTGTCAGTCTGGAAGACCTTATGAAAGAGATTACATGTGACACAGAAAACAAAGTGCATGTAGAATGTTCTAAGTGCAACGACCTTTCTTGCCCTGTCTCTATACTGTACAGTGCAGTAACGTGTCTTATATCCAGTGGGTAGTTGGGGATAAGGAACACAAGAATGACCCCGATGGCAAAACATCCAAAATCACAAGGAAGAGTTCCAGACCACACAAGAAGAACTGCTGGAAAGCAGAACCTGCTCTCCTGCACAGGTTTAAAAAAATGTTTTTCATCAAAAATTCGTATACCCACTATAGGGCACTGAAAGCAGTTTAAAATGCTTTTTCTGTGTGTGTTTGTGAGTTTGTGTGTGCGTGTCTGACGTGCGCATGCACGCACATACGGGTGGTTTATCAGGACTTTTTCCCCAAACAAGTTGCATACTGATTTATGGGGACCCACCTTTCCCTTTGTCATACAGATTAATAAGGAATATTAAACTGTTCCGTGTTGCATGGGGAAAAAATCTGACTACTCAGAATTCAATTTTAGTAAAACAGTATGCAAATATGAAGACCTGACATCATACAGCACTGTGAGGCAGGGCAGAAGTGGGTGTTTCCTGATTTAATTATGAATTATGAGGACAACCCTAGTTGTTACACACACACATTAAAAACCCTGGCTTATGAGGACAATCAGGGTTTAACTGGACTTCATTCATATACACGCACAAACACGCGTTACTAACCCTGGCTTATGAGGACAATCAGGGTTTAACTGGACTTCATTCATATACACACAAACACACGTTACTAACCGTGGCTTATGAGGACAATCAGGGTTTAATTGGACTTCATATACACACACAAACACGCTTTACTAACCCTAGCTTATGAGGACAATCAGGGTTTAACTGGACTTCATTCATATACACACAAACACATGTTACTAACCCTGGCTTATAAGAACAATCAGGGTTTAACTGGGCATTGCACACATATATATGAAAATAACACCAAGTTACTGTTTTACTTTCTAATAAAAACTTATTTATTCAACAAAACTTGAACAAAGGCACAAAAGTTAATTGACATTGCCACAGCTCCTTGCGAACACACAGGCCTTTACAGTATACACAGTGCATATATGTTTTCGCACTTAGTTTAATCTCTGATCTTCCTGGCCTTCTAACCTTCAGTGGGCCACTTTTACTTTCTATAATCTCTTGATTATGTTCATAGTTGCCTCTATTTCGTAGCTTCTCAAGTAGCCTTTTTCTGTCCCAGGAGTGTTTAGAGAACAAGAATGCAGCAGCAATTTCAGAAAAAGTTTTTTGGGGGGTTTCTTTGGGGTTTTTTGTCACACATTGTCAGTCGTTGACTGTTTATTAGAAGACTTTGTTGGCATCCTCTTAAAACTCTGGAATGCCTCAGTGTTGTTTGTGGTACTATCACCATCATCACTGGTTACATTATCACATCTGAGGTCTTTAGCGGTGCTGGATTTATCACTTACCATGTCTCGAGTGTTACAGTGAGTGTGTTGTATAACACTCTTTGCCCTCTAAAAAGACTCAGATGGTGTTGTTTTATGAGATGGTAGTTCCGGTGTCTTGACAGAAAGACTATCATCACTGTCGCTGTTTTGTTGAGAGTCTGGGATAAAGTCTTCAGAGGAGTCATCGTTTGAGGATTTAGGGCGTGGAGAATACTGTTCATCAGAGCTGGTTTCTTCAAAACTGGAAAATTCATTGTCATTGTCATTGATTATTATATTATAATAATTAATATATAATTAATAATAATAATAAGAAAATATTAAATACATTTTAATAGACTCATTTTTGTTTTAGAATAACATGCAACATACAAAAATGTAAAAGATAATTTGAAACAAATGTAAAAAAACAGCTACCTTACCAGTAACGTGTTCCATTCCATGTGAATTCGAACAAGTAGTTGCTTTGAATGCCTTTAACATGTTTACTTTGAGAGAGAATCCCACGGTATTCAACAACAAAGGTGGATGGTTCAATGTGTTCCAGTGCAAACACACCTCTCCCTAAAAGGCCTTAAAACATGTCCACCTATTTGTTACACAATTAATAAACTTGTATGTTACAGTAATATGAGGTACAGTATCTGGAAAAAAAACTGTTTTCACCACTATGACACACACTTACTATCTGCAAAAATATGCATTAAATTTGAGAAATATTTTGAATTTTTTTTATGTTTGACTCCCTAACCTGTATGCACAATATGTGGCTCACCCCAGGATGAGATGTGTGAATTTTAAAGTGCTATTTGTGATGCACAACTTACCTTTAAATGTGTTAATTTCCCATTCCTCAATGAAGGCATTGTCTTTGCCTGACAATATGGTTTCTTTTGCATCCTGCTCAGGTTTTATTTTCTTTTTTCTTACCATGTTGACTGGGATAACTTTCCCCAAAAAAACATAAGAAGCATATGGTATTTATAAGTTTTAGTTATATTAGATCAGTATGTTATTGTCCGACTTTGGTTAAGTCTGTATCTCTAAATGCATTGTATTAGACATAAATAGCAGTTGATCATACAAAGAGTCATTTTGCTTTATGTCTGTTTCTGTTACATATGTGTAATAGTTCTGTATTATAGAAAACTAAAATAACTCTATTTTAGCATTAGAGAAACAGAAACATTTATTTATTTTGGTAATTACCAATACTGTTTATGGCAGCTGTGTTTATATACAATACTGTATTAAACTGCAAATTCATCCTCTCAACTCTTTAACAAGACATGCATGACAACATAATAAAGGAGTCTAAATTTTACCTTCGAATTATTTATGAATTACAAAAACTAAGTTCATTCACTCAAGCATTTATGACAATAATATGGTTCACGAATACTTCATTACATCTATGAACCACTCGAATTTTGTTTGGAAAAAAAAACTAATTAATTAATAGAAATTATCTTGACATTTTTTTCAAATTTAATTAGTATGCAGCCGCCATTTTATCTGCTAATTGTGTAGCACCCTATCTGATATTAGCCTGACTAGCCGTCATGTACAGAAAGTTTAAAGTTAACTAGTTTAACACGCATAGCACCATAAAGATATAGTAAATAAACAATTGAACATACCTTCAACATGAGCAAATGGCCGTCTTCCGTCATTATCAAGTTGGAATTCAGCTAATTTCGCTTAATCAATCATCTCTCCATCTCACGTCACTTTCACAGCCAGTAGAAGATCAGAAGCGCGCTGACTTTAAGGGACATCAAATGCAGCCAATCGCTGACTAGGATTACTCTGCTAGACCAATGAAACGCGCGCACTGACACACACGGAAGAGCGGGTACAGCGGACTTATTAGAACTTTATGAGAAAACGCGTTAGGTGGTTAGGCGCACCCTCATAAGCCTTTCTACACTGCTCGAATTATGAGGACATCAGCACTGTCCTCATAGTTACGGTGTGTCCTCATAGAGTCTGTATGTATTCATGCTTTTTGTCCCCATATTCCATCCGCAACAACGCACAGACTCGGGGACACACACACACAGACTCGGGGACACACGGACTCGGACACAGACGGACTCGGACACAGACGGACTCGGACACAGACGGACACACACAGACTCGGACACACACACAGACTCGGGGACACACACACAGACTCGGGGACACACACACAGACTCGGGGACACACACACAGACTCTGGGACACACACACAGACTCGGGGACACACACACAGACTCAGAGATACACACACACACAGAAGTCCTGGGATCCAGGATTGTTTTAGTCAGACCAGCAGGGATCGGTAACCAGCAAAACAGAAACAGTGGAGACAAGGCAATAACAATAAACAGTCCAAAGATCAGGGCAGGCAGCAAGCAGGCAAAAACAAATAGACAATACAAACATCAAACAGTACAAACCAGACTGCCAGGGCCTCACTCAGAAATGACAGCCAGGGCTAATCAAGACTTCACGATGAACAGTGAAATGTGAATGGTTTAAATAGGGTGGGGTAATGAGACACAGGTGCAAAGGTGGAAGTGATCAGTCCCAGGTGTGAGGCATTATGAGTATTGGAGTCAGAATATATGCTGATTAGAATTCCAGTGAGGGTTCTCTCTGGTGGTGCGGAGGAGGTGGAGCAGGAGCCTCCTCTGTGACACTTTGACAATATTGACCACAGCATTCTCTTGAGCAGGCTTAAAAATGTTGTTGACATAAATGGAACTGCACTGGCATGATATAAATCATGATTATCTGACCGACTTCACGATAATCAGCTGTATTTTTCTATTAGGTCCAACAAGACAAATTGACCAAACTGACAGAATGCATAGTTGATGTTAATAGCTGGATGATTGACAATGTTCTACTACTAAATTCAAACAAAACAAAAGTTTTAATTATTGGGCTAAAATCTTCCACTCGTAACAACCTTGAATACTGTCTTACTCTTGATGTATGCTCTATAAATCTTTCTTTATCAGCTAAAACTCTTAAGTGTCCTATTTGATAGCAATTCCCAATATTTGTAAAATTTCTCAAATACATATGTAACATATGTAACAACTCCCTTGGGAGACCAATCATTCAGAAAACACCAAAGAAAATTAGCTTTAAGAAATAAGCATCAGTGGAAATTAGTGAGTGGGTTTGTATGCCAGTCTCTGAGGCTCAGATATCTGAGAGTAAAAGGAAGCTGGCATGCACCACTCATTCAGATTTGTCATGAGGCACTGAGACACTCATTCCAGAATGAGTCTGCTGGTCAAATGCTTAGGAATAGTAAACTTCTCCTCCAGAGAAGACACTGCTTCTTAGTGGTAGTTCTCTGTGTTTTACAGTTGAGTAAAGTGATGGTACCAAAAATAAATGCTACTAACATCATGCTACAATGTATCATGAAAAGGGGTCATATAAAGCTGCAGTTAAAAATACAGTAGATATACAGCAGCAGTGTTTTTCATGGCAACTATGTACAAATCAAACATTTTCCTTTTGTTTGTCTATGTTTGCACCTGTAATCTATGATCACGTGAACTTTCTATGTTTCAGTCCAAGGTACCTCTTTCTGTTGTTTTAGCAAAGAGAAATATGAATTTGTGTTCACCTGTATGGACCCACAGTACTGAGCAAAAGTCTTTGTTATTTTAGCAGTTTTATTGACCATATTTTTTTCAGTCACCTTTTTATTATGATACAAACAGAAAATACAGAAAATGTGCACAAATAAAACAACATTAACAAATTATAAATTAGAACAAAATGGCTTCGTCAGACAAAAGTCTGTATTAAGTTTAACCTCTCTTCGCACTAAGCACACCTTGAACTCTTAAGAACTCTTCTCATTAGATCAGAAAGTATGAGTGCTGCTTGCTATGCCAATACTTAGGCCAGAATATTTCAGCAATGTTAACATTTTAACATAATGCTATCCAGTTTCTGGGATGTTGTGTGATGTAATCTATCATGTTCATTGACTAAATGTTGCATAACCTTAAAAGAACATACTGTCACGCATCCTTTAATGGGCAATCAAGGTATTAAGGCATATAAGTGGAGGTAATCACTTGCAATGCATTCTAATAGTAACATCTTTAATCTTTAAATCAATACATCAATCATATAGACTTATGAACATTTAAATGGCTGAAGGTAATTACTACAATAGGTTATTGTAAAACAAAATGTTAGTACATACAATATTCACACAATAATTTTAATAAAATTCAAACAAACAAGAAAGGCTAAAATTTCCAAAATCAGTTTCTGTTTTTCTGTTCGGTCAATTTAATGTCATGTATTTGTTGTTTGTCACTCTGATCTCTAGTTTTCTTTTATGGCTGCTGGATTTTCTCTGCAGACTCATGGAGACTGATGCTAATAAACTCTGAGTTGTTCACTGATGTCTTCTCTGTGTTCATGAGTGTGACCATCTCTTGTTGTCCAGTGAGTGATGTTGATGTATCATTTCCTTTACTGTGGCTCTTTGTAATAATCAGAGTCTGTTTCTTACTACAAATGCTGTATAAACAAATAAAAGATTTTATAGACACATTCACTAAAACCAATTTCAATCATATATTTCCATCTTAAAATGTTTTTTTTTATTTACAATGTTGACATGTTGGCACGGGGCTGAGTTAAAAATAAGATTTACACACAGACATAAGTTAAATGTGTAAGGTCTGCCATTTTTTTTTAAAAAAGACGTTCTATTATGACTTAAGTCTTGATTTTGTTTAAGGGGGCTAATAGAATAGGTTTGCATGCTTTATTGTTACAAAATGCATTAGGTTCAAATATTTTACACTATTGCAGCACCACTCTTCCAAGTCTATCTTTTTTTTATGTTCAGTTACTTGCAAATTTTATGAAGCCCTCCTTCTACTCTGTCTTCATAATTTCCTAAGGATCTTAGGGGAGCAGAGGACCCTGCACAGAGAGGGTGCTACTCTATTCAAACCCCATAGAACCAGCACCCCAAGGGGAGCTAGTTATAACTAGCTGCCATCCCTCAAAACCACTATCCTCTCTGGTGAGCTCCGTGGGGAGTGGAGGTCCCTCTACACCCGGTGTTATACCACACTCACCCTAGAGCTCAGATGAGGACCTGTACCTGGTCCTTGAGCAGGTCGGCTTGGTACGCCCGTAATATGGCGATTATACACTCTGCAGCACCAGCCTGACCTGCTATCGCATATGCTCTGCCACTCAGACGCGAAGAGACCCGAAATAATCCGGTTGGCAGAGTCTGAGCCTTTAGAGACAAAGCCCCGCCCACTGAGAGATTGCCCGCAAGCATCCCATACTCTTGCTTTCCCTACACATTAGTTCAAATCCTCCTGCATTATTTGCTCACTGGCAACAGGATGATCGCGGATCACGCACCCCCTCAGGGAAGCAAGACTGCCTCCTGCGAACCCTGCGAGATGAGCATCCATAGAGCCTCATCAACCGCGAGATCTGATCCGCGGGGCATCCGCCAGGGCTCACCCTGGCAGACAGCCAGTCGAGAGCGAAGGCAAGAAGCACATTGCGAAGCAAGAAGCCCTCGCAATGTGCGCCCACAGCTGAGCTTGTTGTTCTTCACTCCAGCAAACAACACAGAATTACCCTTTCTGAAGTAATTTGCAGCAAGGTCCATTTGCGCTTTGACATGAGAACAGCAGATTAAATGGCTCCTGAAGACAAAAAAGCTGATGACATGCTCTACAGGTGCCCTGAAATACTTGCAAGCCGACCTGATGCACATGGGGAACTGCTGTGGGCCAATTACATAGCGTGATTAAACATGAGATTCAGACACCGCATGGGCATTTCTCATAGCGTCAAACCGGGCACAGTGTTAAAAGTGTTAGAAGTTCTCCCTCGAAAGAGAACTAGCTATGCCGATTTGAATGCATCCTATGACATCATTTTCTGTCATGAAAATATTAACTCCTCCTAAGGCACTTTGCATGAAATTTGGTACACAGTATCTAGGGACATCTCTGACAAAAAGTTAAGGAAATCTTGTTGAAATCTCTTACTGTTCTCATATCGCATGTCTACGAATTGAAATAAACCATTAAATCAAATTACTAGTCATTTATTTTTTCAGCCATTTTTCTAAAATAATTTTTATATGACTTTAATTGCTCATTGTTGCAGTTGTTCTGATTGCCAGCCATGCTTGCTTGACTTATTATGCCTTCTTAATGTTTGGCCCTGTCGTTGCTGCTTGCAGCCATATTTTTAATAATTTCTGTTTGTTTTCTTTCTATTATATGTAAAGCTGCTTTGAAAGAATGGAACACAACAAAAAAGTGCTATATAAATAAATTTGATTGGAAGAATGAATTATTAATATATTTGTGTTTCCACTGTGGGCTGTAATGTATACAAATGTACCTTTTTCTGGCTGCTACCACAGCACAGACAAGCAGAATGGTAAGAACCGCCAAAACTACAAGTAAAATGATCAGCCAATCTGTAAAAGATTTAGCAAAAAATACATTTGTGGTTCATATCAACTAATATTCAATGCAATTGTGTAAGTATGCCAGTGTATTGCAGATTCAACTAAATGTACCTGTATAAAACATAATATTAAACGGTCATATTAATCACCAACTATCTGAATATTGGATGATGTGTCTTATATGTATGATATTACAGATAACAATCATTATCTAATCAATAGATTTTCACCATTACCTGAGTTGACACCGCTGGTTTGTGTAACCACGCCTATCCCTGTAGCATCTGTATAAGGTGTTAAAGATATAGACTCCTTTGTGTTTTCATGGTTTTCTTCAAGGCCTGTTTGATAAGTTTCATTGTTCTCCATAGAACTCGGTGAGGCGTTTATAGGCACAGTGCTGTTATTATTAATAATGACTGCAGTAGACTCAGACACTGTTGTGTCGCTCAGAAGTGTAACTTCAGATGTTGAGTTTTCATGATCATTCCAATCAGCATTTGGCTGGACTTCTGTGAAATGAAATCCCAAAGTGAAATCAGAGAATGGAGGCACCCAAAAGGCAAATCTTGATCGCAGGGCTGCAATTTTTTGGTTTGGTACATAATTATGTTTTGTGGTCATGGTTCGGTATGGTTTCAGTACAGCACAAACAAAAACAAAAACAATGTTTTAGCATTATTTATAAATAAACAAACAGTGGACACTTTTTGAACTTAACCTTTTAACCCATCTTAACCATCCCTCCTGGGGTGGTGCTGCTCTTCTGTCTAGAAATCTGGCACATAGCCTTGCTACTAATACTAATACTACTAATACTTAACTAACTAGGGCCCACGCTTAACCAACTGTCTGCTAGCCCTCACTGAACTTCACATCACTGCTAGCCCATCACACATCACACAGAAGATGCATACTTTACAATACAGTCACCTAAATAGCATAAAATAAAGACTGTGTCTGCCCCCGAACTGGTAAATACATAAAACTCTGTAAAAAGAGGTGATGATGGTGACTGTATACAGGCGACCTGGGCACCACACAGACTTTCTCAGAATTTGTTGAGTTTTTATCAGAAGCAGTATTGGTTGCAGATTGATAAAGTCCAAATTGTGATTCACACCTCCTAATTGGTGATTTTAACCTCCACATGGATAATGATTAAGGATTCTATCAGAGTCTATTTTACAAAAATATTCTGCAGCGAAGACATTTCAGATTATCACTTAACAGTGGTTTGAAAGTCAGCTCCTTCCTACAAATATGCTAACGACTATAATTTCTGTTGTTAAAGATATGCTATATAATTTATCTAAACTGTCCCAATTCCTTAGCATAACATAACTTGACAAAATGTGACACTGCAACACAGAGTGTTAACACTAGACACAATTGCTCCTCTACACTTACTACAGCATACTTGCACCCTAAAGAGAGCAGCCCAGAAAATGGAGCGTAACTGTATAATGCCAAATGTATAAATGTAAATGATATTCTCAAATACTGTCATACCTGTGTATGGTGAGTCAGGGTCTTCTGATTTATTTTTACTCTCAAACGCTAGTGAACAGTTATTCACTGACAAATCTGTAAATTAAATAAGTTTTATTAATTAGATAAAATAGATTTTTCTGTAAACAAAAGCCATATATTGCACAAATCAAACCTCTGGCATCATAACACAAGGCGTCGGATTTCTTTGCTTCTGAAATCACGATCCCGGTTTGGTTGGCAGCGCAGGATTTATGTGGCGTGTGGCGCAGTATCACCACTTGTGTGCCCTCTGTCCAGCCATATCTGCGGTGGAAATTATACATCGAACATGGATTTTACTTTGAGCAAAATATTGTCATCTTCATTGTTGACAACTTTGTCACAGTATCCACCTTATTTTACAATGCTGAAGTAAGCTAATTTGGGTCATCTTAGCAGAGTACATTTACATTTAGCTGACGCTTTTATCCAAAGCGACTTACAAATAAGGACAATGAAGCAACTTCAATTACAATAAGAGGCAACAGTGAATAAGTGCATAGATATAGACAGGTCTCAGGTATTTCAACACAGTATAAGAAAGGTTAATAATAATAAAAGGTTTTTTTTTTAAGAAGTAGAAGTGGGGGTGTGTTAGTAAATTAGTCAAGGAAGTGAAGACGAAAAAGATGAGTTTTTAGTGGTTTCTTGAAAATGGCTAATGACCCAGCCATTCTGATGGAGATATGGAGTTCATTCCACCAACTGGGCAGAGTGAAAGAGAGAGTCCGGGAGAGTGATTTCTTCCCTCGTTGGGAAGACCCTTTGCCTGTT
>JAZGTI010009253.1:0-19082 GCA_036877585.1 Botia kubotai | reverse complement strand
GCAAAAGAGCAAATCTGTGAGTGAGAAAATAAATGCCCATGTTATACTGATAAAAAGCAAAGAAGAAAAGAGCAAATGAGGTTTTTTCCCTCCTTATATCTTCTTTTATTAGATGTAATTAATGGCTCATGATAATAACAATTAGGTCTTTGTCAGTTGCTGACATTACACCATTGCGCTGCTTTGTTGGGTGTAATTATATTTATTAATGATCATCAAAGACTCACAGAGGCAGTTAATAACCATGTTTTTCTGTCTCCATTTTTGTTTTTCTTTTATGTTTAAATGTTCTGGTCATTGTGTAAGAAGAATTTGGAAGATGTGTTTTTACAAAAAGCCTAGTTCTGCCATATTTGCTTATATAGAGAGATTCATTGGTGTAGTTTCTCAATTAGAGTTGTGCATAGTCCCAAAATGTATATACTTGTTGCCTAACAAGTTATTTTAACTTATTTTTAATGAATAATTTCTTGTCCTTTATTTTTATTTTATTTAACAGCTTTTTCATTGACTTTCATTTAATGCTGTTTGTAATATCTTATTCATATACTTTAAAAGTGTCCATTTATCATGAAAAAGGAATATCCAGTATTCCTGTAATGCTGTCTGGTCCTCAGTAGGCCACTTACACAGTTCACTGGCACTTTTAAAGACTGCCTCAGGCTCTTCAATATAGTACATCATCCCATAGTCACTAGTGTCTCCTCCAGTCTCCCACAAATCAATAGCAGCTAGTGATGACCAATTTACAATGCCTCACTTCTAACTTTCTGCAGGCAGATCACACAGGTACTTTTCTGACTTTTGTCTATTGGTGGCTTTTGGTGTGATGTCCTGTCAGAAGTTTTTGTTTAAAGTTTTTTGTGCTTTGTCGCCATGTTTAATAGCCTGATTCAATGATGCTAATATCTTGATAACCAACCCGCAGCCCTCGGTTATGTTTCCTGCCTGTTTGATGTCTACGTCTGATAGCCTCCAGCTTTTAAATGTACTCTTTTATGAATCACATTCATATTATATCATTTACAAACGTTGGTTTCCTTAAATGGGCTTAATTTAATAGACACTTTAAGAAACACTTTCTCTCTGCAGAATTATTAATGATAATTAGCTAGTATGATGATTCACTAAATTGTTCTATTGATTGATTATGAAATAATTCTGAGAAAGTTGTGAAAGCATTAAATGACACAGTGTCCACTGCTGCTAAGGGTGAGTGTTGTGTCAATGGCCCGCTAATGGCTGTCATTTTACCCAGCAGCTGTTGGCTATTAGAGGTCTTTGTTCCAGATGTTCTGTCATTATAATAGAGTTGATCATCTTAATGGGTTCGTAAAGATGATTGGCTAATACGGCCGGGGCTTAAAATGCCAGCATTGCTCTTTCTGAAAAATGACCTCTGATATACAGTATGTTGCACGCTAGTGAAACAAGGTTAGACGACACAAAGCAATTTCATCTGTGATGTTTGCGCTTCAGAGAGCAAATGGTAAACTGAATGCACGTGCCACAATGGCCAATCTTTATGTCAATGCATCTCTAATGTAGGATCTGAAAATTGTCGCTGTCTTTTAACTACATAAAGAAATAGGTATTTTATTTACTATGTGTTCAGAAAGAAACGTCTTTTAGGCGTGGATTGCTTAAATTGCATTATGCCATAATGATGTGTGGTATTCTGAGACCAAGCATCTGTGGCAGTGGGACAACAAAAGAGAATGTGTGTGTGGGCAAAAGAGAGGGAATAGAAAGTGGTCTGCTAGCTGAAGTGTGTGTTTGGGTATGACTCCATGGCGAGTGGCATGATAAGAGAAGACCGGGTGTAATGAGCCATAGCCCCTGCCCCTGCTTCCTGCCTTCAGGACTACAGCTGGAAGAGGAACGTCCTGCTCTCCTGTCTGTTTGCCTCACCCCTCTCCCCTCCTCGAGATCTGCACTGCACACTGAGTTTTTCATCCCTTGTTTTATTTTTCTAACTGGCCTCCAGACCTCTGCTGGATTTTGTGGGGCTTCTGATGACGTGCAGTAAAATCAACAAGGCATCTTCTGCCTATTCACTGTGAGATGGAAAGAGAGAGAGGGGTGGAGAGCAAGGGCGAGTCAGAGCATCGGACTGCCTTTCTTTCAGCTCAGTGAATTTAATCCTCATAGGGGTGATTCCCAGCCCCTACTGTAGGAAGCGACCTGCTGCATACTAATGCACTAAAAACATGTGCCCTAAGGCTTCTACTTCCTGTTACTCAGCACTTTGTGGCTGTGTCCGAAACCAGAAAAACATCCTTATCAGGTAGTATGCAGAGGTAGCAAGTCATTTATAGTATGAACGCATTGTTGGTATAACATTCTGTCTGCTTATCTGGTAGATTTTTAAAGACATCGTCCTATGATATCCCACAATCCTGTGCATGTGGCTTGTGGTTGCTTGAAAGTAGAAACGGCGTCTGACAGAGTAATTGAAGTAAATTAAATAATTGACATCAGTTAACTAAGAAAGGATGCTTTGTTGTCATGAAATATTAATTTGTTTAACTTTAAAGCTCACTTTTAGACCTGCCTGGTTTCCTTAGAAGGAACCTTCATACAAAGTGCTGCCTGTTTAGCCATTAAGCAACTGGGCAATGAGGCACTAATGCAGATGTCTTTGCTTTCTTACAGTGCCTACACTGTATTTGAATCAGTGGAGAGAAAGGATGTGTCTAAATTTCTGTCTAAACCGTCTCAATTTGATTTTGTTCTCCAAACCTGCCCTTCACCTACACGAAAACAGAGAGGCATCACTATAATTACAGTGTACCAGGCTGGTATTTGGGTAAATTGTGTAATTCTGGGCTGATGAATTTTACATCAGTCAGTTATTAACATTTGGCTTTCTTAAGCCCACTGTTTAGGAAGTGCTATTTAAAAAGTTTGTTCTCCTTGTAGGATGTAAGTTGTTTGTTCCCCAGCTGGGAGAGGAAAATCTTCTTGAAATGAAAGGCAGTGAATTAAACCTGCAGCTCATTCAGTCTGGCTCCTCCAACCCACAAATAATTTTCTGCATGAGAGAGGGAAAACAATGGGATTTGGGGCACAAATGAAGTGGGTGAGGTAATTGTTTATGGGTGGACCTCTCAGTGTGAGCCTTGTTTAAAACAGCTTAGCTTTAGCCAAGGTGAATGAAGCTTGTGTATAGGATGTGTGATGTCATGTTTTTTGATTAGCTAATATTAATTGTGATGTCACACAAGGATACTTACTGTAATTGTTATGAAGTGTCCAGTATGTGTTTGTGTTTGATGGCAGGAGTTTAGGAAGTGGCTAATTCTCTTGATTACATCAAGGGCTTTCACTGTTTCTGTGTGTTGGTCTTTTTGGCTCTTTGATAGAGTTACCCACAGCTTGAACCCGCTGCGTTTGGCAGTTGCGAGTCTCTTCTCTTTGTAACAGTTATAAGAGGATATCAAAGGAACTTAATGATGTTGATGCCTCTATTGGCTTTTGCTTTCCACAGTACAATGCTTTGGTTTGTTGCATTTTATGGATGGAAAAGCTGACTTTAAATGCAAGTCAGTAAATTACAAACCAATTACAGACGTTTTCTCCCACAGCATTTTTCTTTTCAACTTGCTCTGATGACTTGTCAGCCCATACTCTGCCTTTATCACCACATAATAACACTGCCCAAATATTTGCCCAAGCGTTTTAGCACACCGATGAAGATGAAAGAGGACAAGCAAGGTGTTGTCTTGCTTCATCAATGAAATAATTAGTCAGGGAAAATTGGCCTCTGAATTTAGATAAGCCCATTATCACATGCTGTTGCTGTGCAAGTTTCAAGGACTTTTTGTAGAGACAAAGCCTGTCATTACCTAAACATGAAAATACTGTCAAAGACACACTTATGCAGCTATGACTTAAATTAAATATTTGTGCCGGAGCTGAGAATACAATTCTCAGAATGCACTATATAGTGTTTGGGCTACATAGAGAAGGGATGAACTGAATAGCTGTAGATCTTATGTTTCATGTGGGTGTTGCTAGCAGACAAATTGGCACTTTGGGTGCAGAGAGGCTCGTGTATGTGCATCTGGCACTTTTCACGCTTTTAACCGTAACTTAGTCTTGAAGTAAGGCATAAATATCTTCCGATTTCATCTTGGAATTAAATATACATAAGTCATGCATGAATATTACGAATAGCTTATGTACTGAATAATCCTGCTGCTACTATAGCAATATATGCAGTATATTCCTGTAGCAGTATATCTCTGTCATTTCTCATGTTAATATCGTCGCAAAGTAAATTTGGAATGTTGTTTGTATTCTTTTATGCTGAAATGCAAATTCGCATTCTCAAAGTTTCAAGAGAAAGCAAAATAGCACTCTCGAGTTTCTCTCAAGTGTAATTAGAAATAAAAGGATGGATAATTGCAGCTTCATCTTATTCATGGATGTAAGGCCTCAGAAGAACCATGAATGTTGTTTGTTTCCTCTGACAGGGTGAGTTTGGGCAGAACTGGATGACAAACAGATGCTGTAGGTCTGTTTAAAGCTTTTTGGCTTTGCAGAGGGTAGAGGAGAGAGGATCCACCAGTTTTTCTGCTGACCCTCACAGTTTAAAAACTGCTGATGTCCTCAGGTTGTTTTATGCATCTTTAGGACCCCGCCACACAGACTGATACACTGTGGAATACGCAGCTTCATTTTCATTTGAAAGCACTCGCAAGTTTCTGTAACACGAGAGACGCGGTGAGCCATTACAGACAGGAAAAAGCTCAGCTTGGAAAAAAGATAATTATCTGTTTTCCCCACTTCTCTGCATTGCATTAATGAAAATGAACCTCTCTCCTCTCCGAGAGAAAGTAAATGAATTATAAGGGCAGTTATTTATTAACTGTGTGTCGGGTAGAAGTGTTGAAGATCTTTATCATTGAACAGCTTGGTGAGCAGTCAGATATTTATTTTTGATGTCGGCTGTGATGTTGGAAGTGCACTTTTATCAGTCAATGCCGTAAAATTCTTTTATCCGTAAAAGAACTGACTGAATAAGTGTCATGCAATAAGTGTCATCAGTGGAGATACAGATGTAAACACATGTCCTGCGTTTGTTTGTTCCCTCCGCATCATAGTGGCTTAAACATTCACGTTTAATCATACGGTGCAGTGTTTAACGTTTTAAGTCTACACTACACAGTTGGTTGTTCTTGTCTTGTCACTGTGAGGTATCTGTTTCCCATAGTCCTAAGATGTCTCTCTCGTGTAAAGCAATGCCCAGGTGCAATCCACTAAGACTGGGATACACACCATCTGTGTGAGGCTTAAACCCACCGCATAGAACCAAATCATTCATAATTAGTTAAGCAGGGTAATTTATACAGCTGAAGTAGAAATAAATGTGGAGTGGGCAGAGAATTTAAAGAGAATGAGATTTGTGTTGCAGGTGGTTCTCACTGTTTCCAATCTCCTCCAGTCATGGGCTGCTGTTCTATGCTCTCAGGTCCCCAGTGCTGGTGTGCTGGTAAACTAACATCAGTGACAGTTAGACACCTGTAAATCCAGGTGTGTTATGAGCTGTGCTGCTGTGTCTGCGATTCTTGAGCTGCTACAGGGAGCTTGCAACACTTCAGCCTGACAGCTCTTTGCTGTATGAAATTTTGACAAAGCATGCTATAAACCCAGATGTTCTTCAAAGTAAACTATAAAGCTGACACCTTTATTACTAAACGGGTATTGAAAGTACTGTCAGGTGAGCCCCATGAACATAATTCACCCAATAAAAGAATGTTTTGCTTAAAGTAAATGTAGCTTATTTGTAGGATCATCAAGATGAGGTTAAGCACAACTTTGGTGTAAAAAGTGTCACTACTGTAATGTTAAAAGATGTAAAAAGTGCATTTTAATACATTTTAAACTTTATTTAAACTATTTCTAAAGAAAAGAAATTGTAACAATGAGATCTATTGAGAATCAAATGGAAGGGGTAAGCTTAATTGTCATGAAAACAACAACAACAAAATTCAAATTATCCTAAAAATATTTTTCTTTTACATTTTGGGCTACATTGTGACCCACACATTTTCATAAGATTCGCTCAGACATTTATTTGTGGATTTAAAGGAAATCAGCCTTCAATATGAAGTTACTATTCATAGTGATGAGAACAGGAGAAGTACTGTTCTCATCACTATTCATTGTTCAGTCAGTATTCAGCACCAGGGCTGGTGGACAGCTCCCGGCATGCATTCAGCATGTACTGCAGGATTGCGCTGCAGCTCTGCTGGATTGATAAAGAACACACTACAGTCTTTTCAACCGTCAATCTGCAGAGATCTCCTGCTCTCCCATGTCTCTCACACAGAACCTTGTTTAGCTCTGGATGAGCGCTGCCATGACTGCATGCCTTTTAATACAGACAACCATCTTCTTTTGTCCCTCTTTTTCTCTGCCATGTCCTTTTTTATTATTGACTGAAGCAGTAATGATTATTTTCCATCGGTGTGAGATGAATGGGAAACAGCCCCAGTTCCTCTCCGGGGGCCAGTGACATTGACAGTGAACTATCCAGCAATAATAAAGCAATAGCCTTGGACCTCCGGATATTTTTATTTGTATAGGTGCCTCATAATTCTTTCAAATGAAGAAGAACAAATTAATAATTCGCTGCAAACAGCCCAGGGAATGTGCTTTTGCCATTACGACAATTTTAAAAATATCACACACTGGTTGATACTGTACTTTCACGGTGAGCTTGTGCATTTATGAATCGATGCTTGTGAATATTTTTGCATGATTTGCGTGATAATCTTACCTGCGTGTGGATTATGAGCCTTCGCAAATGTGGGAGTGAATTAAACCTTAAATCTGCAGTCAGCCAGTGTACGCCCACAGCGTCTTCAAAACGAATGTGTTAAAAGACATTAAACAGCACTCAACTTAATCATTCTTTTACTTTTCATAATTAGGACCCTGGGCTACTGTCAGCTGCGGCGCTGTTCACGCTTGGCTTTCGGCCACAAGTTGACTGAAGTTAAATTAGGCGAGATGACTTCTTTATTAATGCCTCTGCAGTGTGAATGATGAGCATGTTGTGCGTGTTATGTTAGCTGATAGTTTACAGCTTCAACTTGGCATGTGATTTTTTTCCATATTTGTTCTTGTTAGTGGTATCTACTAAAACATGCATTACTTTTACTGTTTCTTATTTCTGGGGTTAGGGATTTAAAATAAACCTCTAAGTATTAAACTTTGGAGCACAACTCATCCTGCACTTTTTGTGTCATACACTTTCCTGATACCTTAAATCACGCGGCTGGTTGAAGAGAGGCATTCTGTTGCTTTTCTAAGCAATCAGGTTTAGGTTTTATATAATATCATAGAAAGTTGAGTCTCTTTTGACTTGCTAAGCAACCACACAGAATACCCCAGTTACGGCAATGTCAGAACTCCTTACCGACTGCATAGCAACATCTTCATAACTACCTACATCACCCCAGCATTGTAGCACTGAGGTATTCATGGATAAGCACCACTCACAGTTTCTTCAGAAAATATGACCTTTTTTTCACCTCTGTTCCTACTGTAGAATGACAGAACTATGGAGCTTTTAGCTAATACTGTGCATTACATACCTTACTGTTCAATGACTTATGTTACTCTATCTGTAACATCTGAAGGCCAAATCTCTTATCAGTGTGAATGCAATGTTTTTTACCCGCTCTGAAGTGTTGACATTTTCATGGTACCGCACAGTTAAAAGCTTTTATTTACTCTGCTGAGGTCACAATATCAGCTGGTGTTTAGAAAAAGGCAGTACTTAATGTAACCATAGTAATACATAAGGAACGCTGGATGTAGTCTTTAATGTGCTTCCTCCATGCATCTCAACAAATTGCTTTTGTATGCCTGCATAATGGAAGTATACTTGGCTCCTAGAGCACGTCATGTCCATTTGGTTCAGGTCATACAATTTACCTTGGGCTATCCAACTGCATGGCTTTAAAAAAAGATGACTCTTGTAAACAGAAGAAACCTACAAGAACTCAATGCCCGGAGGGCCTTATTTGAGCAAACTGGCATGTTGGTGATTATGATTTATTGAACTTTTGATCATCACTGGCCGACCTGCAGTGAGTGGCTCGGTGTGGGTTTAGTAGTGGATAGCTGTCACAAACATCTCTCCAGCCCCACCTCTAAAAATAGAGAGCAGTGCTCTCTCCATGCTGCCTTTCCTGGGGGGAATTTTCATTTTTCACCACATCATTCTGTTCTTCCTAGTGTTTCTCCACTGTCAGATTGTCTGTCCATCCTTTTATTCATCCTTTTATCTGTCTGCAACTGTAGTGCTAAAGTTTAATGTGCCTTGACGTGCTTTACCCCCAGCCCCACGTCATCTCCAGTACACACACACACACACACACACACACACACCTCCACTACTGACATACACATGCAGGCACACATATGCTGCTTCCACGTGCAGATGCTTCTATTCTATATTCTGTTATAATGGGTGCATTTAGCTTGTGAAATCTGTTTCTGAGATCTGAGATGTACTGTTTTGTTCATTTTAAACTTATTATGTCTGAGATGTCCTTCCTCTGTCTTTGTCATTTAATTTTAGATGTGATGTTGGTTTAATTTGAGCGAATTGTGTTATTTTTACACTGTGTGTGTGTATGTGTATTCACATTGTATGCACACACACCTGTGTGTTTGTGTCTACTGTGTAGTATGGTTTAGTGCAGGATTCAGGAGGTTTGTGCTAGACAGTGTAGGATTCAATTTCTCGACTTGAGGTGCGGGGGAAATCAGATGCTTACTCGTGTAGACTCCATCAAAGACTAACAGAGAAACTTCAATATTCGCCTTCCAGCTGTCATCTAGAGTCAGAGAGCATCAGCCAGTGAGACTTTAAACCAGCGTTCTCCCACTGAGTGACAGGTGCAGGGCTAAATGATGGCTCGATGGAACTCTTTTGAATCCAGTACCAAAAAGAAAGCAAATGAGATGCAAAAAGAACATTGAGTCTCAGCAGCCCAGAGATCTGATCCTTTCCTCTCTCCTCACTCACGTCAAATGACAGAAATGCCACCACAGCATTCATAGATGTTTCTGGAACAAGCCGAGCGAGCTTTTGGATTTAATGCAAACATGCTGCTTCAGGGAAGTTTAAAATAGATTTTCAGCATTCTTTTCTCAGAATATGGGAGAGTGACATGGTTTCTCAAAGAATATATTTGGGATTTAAGAGAAATGGGGCACACTCTGTATGCCTTTTGACCCTTTTCTGACCCCTCTTTTGAAATTGCATTGTTCTGTCATGCTCATTGAATATTCTCCTCAGCCCTTATCGTTTAACTGCTGTCTGCATAGACATTTCCTCAAACGTGCAGAGCCTCTGGCTGTAATATCTTTAAATAGTATAAAGTAGCTCATTTTGCCAAGGATATGCCCCGGATCCCTGTTCCCATAAACAACCACTTAGAATACAAATGGTAGAAATCTAGGCAAATACCTCTGAAAACATCATTTGTTTCCCTCTTTATGAAGTGATTCGTTTTCTCACTGAGGGGTGGAGAGTTGTGAGCTAACTCGATTGTAAAGCCAAAATCTAAATAATGTGGTTCGCAAGGGATGGCCTCAAAAATAATTGCTATCAAGCTGAATGTGTGAGTGGGAGACGGGGAGATGAGCTTGTCACAGAAGAGAGCTATTTACCAGAAGTGACAGGAGACGAGATGTTCTCCCGTGGGTGTGTTTGCCACACTCTGAGACCTTGACTGTTGGGGGTCTGGTAATTACAGCAATTAAGATGGATATCCTTCATGTCTTCTTAAACAGAATGGAGGCGCTAGTTCATTATTGTCAGGACGATTTGGCTTTATTTTTATTTGTAGACTTGCTTTTTCACTTTTTTGTTTAAGCTGTTTTTGGCAATTGAACATGTTTGCCGGACGATAAAGACTGCCGACTGTAAATGTTTAAGTCGGGTTTTTCTCAATTAAAAGAGGTGCAGCAGTGCTTCACAACTAATTAAGTGACAGGGTCTTCACACCTCACATTACTTTGTTTTTCTTGTTTTTTTTATTATGAAAAGGCCAAGCAGAGTTTTGTTGTGACTTTATTGTGCAACACTTTGAAAAGAGTTCCTAAAGATGTGGGCCGCTATGTTTTCTTAGGTGAATTCAGAGTAACACTTTATAGAGACGAACAGCTGAGGGTGCTTGCTCTCAATTTCTCCTTAACATCTTTTCTCACCCTCACTTTGTCTTATCGAGCTAATTGTTTGAACAATGACTTGCGATGAGCAATGACTTGAGTGAGGAGAAGGGTGAGGAGAAGAGAATGACTGGAGCTTTTTCAAGGCTCACCAAGACAATGGAGACAACAACATCAATAAAGTGTAAACATTCCTTCACCTCTCCACACACTGTTTAATGGAGACCAGAGCTCTGGGTGAAGATAGATGAGGGCTTGTTCAGAGCAGCGAGTAAGTAAATGTGTATTTTCTCAGGCAACACTATTGGTGTGGAGGGGAGAGTCAGAGACCACACAGAATTAAAGGGTGTGTGATTAAGGAGTACATTTGATGGAAAACCGGCCCTATTGACATGCCTTTGTCTCTTCCTGCGAGTCCCCCTGGGCTGCAATAGGTGATTAATTGCTTTGCAGCAGTTTCTGTGTCTGCTGTGTCCTGCCATTGATTTCACCATCTAACTTTAGGGATGGAAGCCTTACATTTATATTACTGCTAATCATTATTCCCCTGGCACTTTATCAAGAGCACAAGGTGATTAAGATGATCGTACACAATTAATTTATGCCAGCAGATAGGTTATAATTTTTCCCTCTCTTCTTTCCATTATTGCACTGAACCTGCTCATTTAATACTCATTCTTTATTTTCCTTAGTGCACACAGACTCGCAGCATCTTTACGCAGTTACACGCCACAGCTCAAATGGATGTATGCTAGCAGTCACGCAAGAACACTCTTTCACTTAAACTGGTACAGAGGTTGTGTGATGTTGGGATTTGAAACTTTTAGATCAGCTGTCAAGATTGCAGGTTTCTTTATCAGTGCCACAGATCTTCTGACATTTCAGAGGTTTGCTTTACATACCCGTCATCTCTCAGTGTTGATTCCCTGTACCTGCCAAAAGCGTTGTCACAGACTTGTGCTCTTTGTAGAGGAAAACTGTCTTTTCTCCATCACCTTTAAGACAATAAACGGTATTGAATAAATAGACTCTCTGCACTGTTTGAAGACAGACAGTTAAACTAGCAGTGAAATTCTGTCTGTTAATGCGGAGGAGGGCAGAGTTTGGTGCAGGGACAATAAATGCAGGACAGTCTCGCCCACAAAATCTCGTCAGCGTCTTTGTTGTGTTGCTCCACACAGAAATGGCTGAGTTGAATGCCGGATGAGCTTCCTCCTGCAGTGCTATCTCATCCAGACTCTAAAGAACGACTGAAGAGATGGTGTCCTAGAGATGCAATCGCATAACCACTCTTGTCGCTGGCCTTCTCACAGATGTCTTTAATCTGCTGCTTCTGTTCTTTTGAGGAGTGGAACTTGAGAAATAAGAGTGAGCTTTTGATTAGCATTTGTATGCAAACCACAAACTCGCAAAGACTGCGACCAATAACTGTACAAGACACGATCTTCAGACACTACAAAGCAATGTACAAACAAGCAGTTTTTTCTGTTTCATCTGTGCAGCTGTGACTTATTTAAAGGCCAACCCTGAAGAGCAGAACCTGGCCTTTACCAGGAGATTAGATGATTGTGTTTACTCTCTACTGTATATAAATTCTAGGGATTGGAAAAATGTAAAACATTGAATTGATTCTAGGTTTCATTTTTAGGCCCCTTAACAAAACAAATTTGCTGGCATGTTGATTCATTTGTACAGAAGGTAGGATTTCTGTCTTTGGATTAAAGCATAGAGGTTTTTTTAGCAAGGATGAAATGCATAAACCAGAACCACTAGCATGGGTGCAAGCTGTCATAGAAGCAATACAAATTCTGCTTTTCATTCTGTGCTCTTATGATACTGTAATTATAAAAAGAAAATTGCATTAATTCTGAAAAAAACAAAACAAAATAAAGTAATTTATATGGGTATATGGTGTATACAGTGTAGCAAGGTCAGCAAGTGTATAAGGTCAACATCGCAAATTTTCGTAGTACTTTTAGACTTTTGGATTCCACTGTATATACTATATTTTAAAAAAATCATGTACATGCCATGAAGCAACTATATTTTCATGTGTACAGCTTAAGGCTGGGAAAACCAATGAAAAAGTAAATAATTGTGCAATTTTTGTACAACAGCAAACTAGAGACACACTGGGTAAACATGCTTGGTCCTGCAAGGGCTTTGCTTTAATTGCATCATGTAAGGAGCAGTGGTGTGATGGCTGAGCTGTGTAGCAGTGTATGTGGGCCCTGGGTGCCTGGGGCCTCCATGTGCTTTCGTGTGTACACCCACACACACAGGCAAACACTGCGTGGGAAGCCTTGGATCCTGCTCAAAGAGAAAACACATGATATAGAGTGTAAGGAACAAGTTTCTTCCGTGTTTGTTCTTTTTGGATCATGACGGCAGTTTTGCAAGTGAAGTTTGTGTGTGTGGTCCACATAATGTTTTTGTGCTGTCGATTAAGATTCTAGTGTGTAAGCACACGTATGTATGTTTATGGGTGGCAAATGAATTGGCATGGGATCCAGTAAGGATATGTCTGAACATCATGTGTATGGTGCTGTATTATCTGGTCAGCTTCAACACATCTGGCTGTCTGTCAGCTTGGCTGGCACAGTGGGGAGATCCTCCGTCTCCTGTGTCTGAGCCATCATAAGGCGATGTGGTAGTTACACTGCCTCGCTTGTTTACTCTGGCAGCCTGAGAGGAGAAGAGAGGGTCCTCCAACATTGGAGTAAAATGTGCCTCACTGCCAACACACACACGCTCAGAATCACACCTGGAAGTTGTATGCACCAGCCAGGGTGGGCTATGGCAAAAAACTGAGCCAGCTCTGGTCCGTCTGTGCACATCTCACAGGCGCTTATTTTCTTTATTTTTTTGGAATAGCTATATCACACGCTGTTTTGTCACATTTATATTTGTGGACCCAACAATGCTTGTATTTAAATTGTAATTGTTATTTAATGAGCGTAATCAGTTTCGGATGTCAGATTATATTAGATTTGTTTTGCTTGAAAAATTGTCTTGTCAGGAATGCTCTATTCATGTGATGTTAAGATTATGCTTAGGGGTGTTTTGTTTACACTCTGCTTACATGTATTTGCTGTTTGAAAAGTGTCACACAACAGCAAAGGATTTTGGTGAAATGATTACAATGTAGAATTAAGTCTAACATGTACAGGCATATTTGTCACATTATTAGGTTAATTAATTCTACAACCAAATGTTTTTAATAATAGTGGGTAAATTATAGTGTTCAGCTGGTCATGTGATGACAGTATGGTGGCCCCCAGGAGGGAGTGACCTGCTTTTCTTGAGTCTTTATCTCAGTTGGATGTGCATTATTTTAATCATATTGCATCACTTTAATCAAGGTGCAATTCATTTCTTTTGTCTGTAAAACCTTTTAATACAGAAAGCACCTTTAATGTTGGAATATATCCGTAAACACAGAGTGAGCGAGTGTTTTTTATGTATTAGTGTTTTCCATTTCACAGTGTTTTCCGTATGCAGGGCATGGCAGACTGAAATCAGTATGTATGGCAGGCAGAGTAGTATTCCAGTTACTTAGATTCTAATGTGCTGTTCAGAAACTTGCTGAAGAAAACTTTACTTCATTATCAGAAAGTGAATCCCTGCAGTTGCACTGACATTAAATTAGACTTTTTTTTAATATACTGGTCACCATTTAAATTGGTGTCGCTGACCATTTAAATTGGATGAAATAAACCATGGAAACATTTTTCTTCACAGTAAACATCCTTTAAGATCTGTTTTTGTGCCTTTTCAACACTCATTTTGGAACTAAACCGATTCCTTTTATTTCACTCTCTGTGCAATATTAAGGCAACTTATTTTCACATTTTCTTGCTTAATAAAGTGATCTCAGTGTTGTATCATTATCCGCAAGGAAGCGGAATGCAGGACTTTATGAAAATTCATGTATCATGTCTCTTATGAGCTGTGGAATACAGATGATGGGTATTGCAGATGTCTGAGGGTTCTGCAGATAAAGTACACTTTAAGATTCAGAATTACCATAGCCATAGCCATAACATCCTTCAAGTGGCCCTGCCAACCTATCGATTCTGCGCTGGTTTCGGGAACGCAAGTAATCAATGGCGGGGACAGATTGATTTTTTTTAAGTAGCAGATTTTGTATGTGCTGTTTTTTAATGGCTGTGTTTGATGGATGTTAAAGATGTAGCGGTCAGAATGCCGGAAGCGTCCATCTGCCGGAATGATGTATGCATTCCTTCTTGTGATTACAGTGTTATGGATTGTAAGAAAGGTGGGAATGAAATGTTCATGTGCTTCTTCATTTGAGCATAAATGGGCATCAGTCGAACACTCATTTCAGAACACGTGACTTGGGGTCTCGTGCCACACCAAATTTGTGCTTTATAACTTTGTCTACTTAAAAATGTTTATAGTTTATAGTTTTTATAGTTTTATAGTTTTCCTTCTGCAGAAAACTTGGTTAATTCCCTCCTGTGCTTTGCCAAATCGTCACCCTGTCTCACAGCTGATAATCATTAAACAATTTTCTCCACTTCAGCTTCTTCTGTTTTTCTTAATTTTAGTTTGATGAATTACAGTTGTCTTTTTCTGGGGCGTTTGTTTGGCGTGATAGACAAATCCTCACACCATGTTTCAGTCACTTAAATACCCATCATTTCAGCCTGACAACTTAATGTTTTGTTTCCCTGTTTATGGGGCGTCATGTGGGCACAATGTGTAAATGATTGTCACTGTTGTCGGAGCCATTAAGTTGCCCACAGTTGTCTGTTATTAGTGTTCCCCTAATTCTGTCAGCTCCACGGCCATCTCTAGCCTTCAATATTACCCGCCTTTGTTTGTTGCAATCCCTTCCTGAATTTGTGCAAATTAAGATCCTGATTATTTTATTTGCCGAATGAGGACTCGTTAATGATCTTTCAACAAATTAAATAACCTTGGGCCATGCTAGGATTAATTAGATAATAAGAATCACATCTCTTTTTATCTTTTCTCTCTTCCACTAAATGCATTATGTCTTGATGGTGCTAAGATCTAAATTGGTTTTCATTTTAATGGCTGATCCTAAAACTCTCAGTCTGAGAAACTCAACTCGTTCACAACTTTCAGAAGAACAATAAATGGTTAGGGGATTTCTTAAGGACTGTTTATTCCTTCATCTCACTCACATGACATCAGTCTTGTCGAAGACTGCACCTTTTATTTAAGGAGGCATTTGCCAATGGTTGGTGATGCTGAGAATGTATCACCCGACATGATTTACTGTGTTCCCCAGAGCGGTAAAGTTTGACTACACCCCAAATTAAAGACAAGTCAGGATGAGTACAGTTGGAATTGAAAGTTGTGTGAGCTTTCCGTTCCATGTGGGAATTTTGCCGGAATGGTTTTATTTGTAATAACCAAAGAACAGCAGTAGAAGATTCCCTCTTGGATATTTCTGGATTGAAGGATCCTCGTTTTAAACTACTGACACCAATTATTTTGGTACTAGAACCAGGCTATGGTTTTACTGAACGTCAAAGGAGCGATCAGACTTTATACATCACTTCTAAAGCTGTCAGATTATTTATTTTAGGTCACTATAGAACAAGGTCTCATGACATGTTTGGTTCATTGTCAAGTCACGATGTGCATCATTCACCTATTTACAGCACATCTAAGCCTCGGTCCACAGAAAACCAGCCTTCAGTGGAAGGTCATCTTGGATGTGTTTCTATGGCCTTCTGCTAACTTCTATTGATGACATAGTCGTTCAGTTCTGCTTTAGTCTCTTTGCAGCCTGTCAGTGCTTTGCCACCTGTTCTTTCAGGTACAGCTAGTATGAATGGGGTTTGAATAGGAGAACTGTGCCTGAGATAAACAGGAGGATTTAAGCACTTGCTACGTGCACCAATACAATTAATATGAGCGGCATATAAATCCTATTAGACAAGTGTCAGAGAATTAACAGCAAAAAGAATATGAAGAATGCCTGACCTGTATTTATTAGACTCCGTCAGAGGGAACTAAGACGATTTGGGGAGCTTGTATCAATCACGGACTGTCTACAGTGATAAACCCATTACTTGTAAGTTACCAAAGGGCTGCAGAAAATTACAGCTGCTCCCAATGGTGCGAAGCTGTTCAACACATTGTTCACAGATCCCCAACCACACCGTTGCTGAAAGCTGATTAAATGAGATTTTAATACTGGGACGTCTGCTTCAATAAATGAGCCAAGTTATTCTTTTATTCAGCAGCACCTTTAGTGAATTGCTACTTAATTTCTTAATTTTTCTCCATGTTGCGTCTTTGAATCTACCCACCTCCTCTTCCTCCCCTCCTCATTTCTGTTCTTTCCATCCCTTTTCCTTCACCCAACATTTCCCTCTCTACTTTTCTCTCCTTCCTTCCTTTAATACCTGTTCTCCTTATTTCTTTGTGCTTTGGCAATGAAGGCCTGTTAAATCAATATTTATTTTCCATTGTGTTGCAGAATGAGGCCTTAGGGATGCACATGTATGCAGGAAATGATGGGGATCTTGTGGCAGTAGACAATTTCTAAATCACGTTACATTGGCCCTTGCTTTGAGCGGCCAGCGTCCCCATGGTGTGGTCTCTCATTACATGCTGTCACTTGCCCATTGATCAAAGGGGACCTCTGAGTCTCTAACCCTTGACCACTGAGCAATCTGCTAGCATCTGTTTTTGCTATAATCAGACTGGAGTTTTAGCTGACACTGAAAATTGATAAGATCTTTTTATTTTTAACTGTTTTTTCATGTGGCGATTGTGTTACTTTGCTAATTTTACAGTTATGAGCTTTATACTTTTTAGGAAATGTGGTTGAATTATTTCATGAAACTCAGTTTCCTTAAAAAAGCACAGGTTTAGCACATTGCACAAAAAAGCACATTGTAGTCTACAATGAATTTTCTGATAGCTTAATTGGTATACCTAATCGGAGCAATAGACTGTTCCCGGTTTGTCCTGTGCTTTAAAACCGTTCGCTTTTGAAATGAAACCCCTTCAGGCGAAGACACTAATCGTGATGTGTGACGTAAGCTGAATCCCACATTAGCTCTTCAGTAAAAATACTTCTGATTTAATTGCAAATGGAAGAAATAAATTGGTTGAGTTCATGTTAAAAATGACTGGAGATGAATGAGACCAGGAGACTTGGTAATCATCTGGGGAAAACTGTCTGAAAAGTTTCTGCGGAGTTGCGAGGAAGCCTCCCAGTCCTGATAATTAAGTGTTCAGTAAAACAGTTTGTTCTCGCCTGATCTTCTGACAAGAGCAGGAAACAGTCCAGTAACTTGTGTTAATGACCTCTTTGCCGAAAGTGTTATTTATTAATTGCATTAGGTCAGAAATATCCTGCTTTATGCACCTCTTGGCACCGGAGCAATATTAACACACAGATACAATTTCTTACAGCCACTTACTGTAACGGGAAGGTATTCTGTTTCATCATAGATCGCCTGCTTGACAAAGGCATTTCTTCCCACTCCCGTTTTCCCCCTGCAAAACTATTCCGTCAATCCATTACATTGATTTTTTATTTATTTTTTTGTTCCAAATTAAAATGACTTAAGATACTTAATCAAATATAATTTCAGAAGTAGCGATTTATGCCTGTATGTGGCCAATTTCCTTTTTTTATTAAATATGTGGCTTTCTGCATTTGTCTTTTTATTTTAAATGTTCCACCAGGGGAAACTGAAATCATTACAAAAATTGCATCGTTACACTTGCTTGCCAGCTCCAATTAGAGGCATTTACATTCACAATGAGCTTTCGGATAGCTTTGCTGCGGAGTTAGCTGTGACCGGCGGCAACAGCTTGACGTGTAATTCATTTTGGCTCTGAGGAGTCCTACAGGCGAAAGTTAATTTCCTAAAATTAAACTTACCATATTAGCTGGAAGATTAATGCTAATCTGACCTGTAGGTCTCAGCAGTGTCATGGTGTTGCAGTGCTCATAGCTGTGGAGGAGTGAGAGAGACGAAGGGTATGCCAGGGTCAGGGGGGTTATTATTAGCATATGAACTCTGACAGACAGTGCAAAGTCTCCAATGGGGGGATGCAAAGGCTGTTTGTCCAACTGTGTGTTTTTTCTAATTGACACAATCTTACAGATGAATGTGTATGTACAGCTATTGGATTTGCACTGTTTTTAAAATTTTGCACTGCTTTTTTGCAAAAAGAACAATAAATGTTTGACCTCGGTGGGTGGATTTGGCAGACTGCCCAACACTCTTTGGGCTCTCAAAAGATGAATTTGACCTTTGATGGCATTTAAATTTGTTTGGATTGTGAGAAGATTTTAACTCTATACCTGAAGCAGGTGAAAAGTGTAGTTTTAGTATATTTGGAAAGTATTGGCTGGTTGAACTAGTATTTTTGTGTGTGGTTAAGGGAGAGAAAGGCCAAAGAGCGAAAGCGAGAAAGACAAAATTAATTAATTAATTTAGTTTTATGTTTTTTGGTATCCCAGAAGGCCTGCATTCTTATGTAATTGACCACTCAGTTGGTTGTTTAAAGCATGCCCTGAATGGTTAGGCTGGTTTAGGGTCAGGTGTAACAAATTCTGATCACATGCATTTCTTAGTAATACATGAATACTAACAAAGCTCTAAAATAACTGAGAGAGGTATTCACTGAATAAACAGACTAGAATAATTTATTGCACAAAACAGAGACCCACAATCATGTATAATAACAGTGATGTTGCTTACAGCAGGTGTATTGCAGTGCGACAGTAATTGTCTTAAAATTTATTGTTGAAGGGGCTGAATTTGTTACAAAAGCAGTGCTTTAATGTCTAGTCACTGTTTTAAAGAGGATGAATTTCGAGAATCAACATCTTTCACTGTTAACTGTTAGACTGCCAGCAT
>JAZGTI010009252.1:5504-19084 GCA_036877585.1 Botia kubotai | reverse complement strand
ATCTGGGTGTCATTTTTGATAACAATTTGTCCTTTGAAAGCCATATTTCCAATATTTGTAAAACTGCATTTTTTCAGCTTAAAAATATATCAAAATATCAAATATCAGTTTTCCATCAATAATTAACTATAACTCATCAAAATCAACTCTGTTCGTATCTAAAAAAGTTACAAATTGCAGCTTTAACGTGTCAGAGGAGAACTGGCCCTCCTGGTCGAGCCTGGCTTCTACCAAGGTTTTTTTCTCCACCTATACATCATTGGAGTTTTGGTTCCTTGCCACTGTCGCCCTGTTGGCTTGCTTGCTGGGAGACTGCTGACGTCTAACTTAGCATAGGGCTTTGTAAATTGCAAACATCTAATATTTTATGGTATATATTTTATGTATGTATGTATGTATGCATGCTACTTTTGCATGTTACGTAGTTCATGGTACTATTGCAAATCCCTTATACCGCTGTCCCATAAGATGTTGTCTATTATATGCCATCCCTATGTAAGCTGGAAAGCTTACATAGGGATGGTGATCTGTCTCACTCTTTTTTGACCTCAACAGAGTGCCAACTTCAGCTACGCATAAATCCGGTAACCAGCTCGATCTCATTTACACAAGACATTGCTCTGCTATTGACACACTGGTCACTCCACTACACACATTGGATCATTTCCTACTCACTCAAAATCCAAATCACTCCGGAACCAACCCACACCCCACCTCAGGTCTCCTTTCACAAAAACCTATGCTCGCTCACTAGACTACCCACTAGACTATCCGCTATGGTTTCATCTGCACTCCCTCCATCTAACAAACTCCTCTCACTTGATACTGACAGCACTACTAACACACTCTGCTCTACTCTAGCATCATGTATAGACAGAGTATGTCCACTACCGCCTAGGCCAGCCCGCGCCACTCCCTCTGCTCCCTGGCTGTCTGATGTTCTCTGGGAGCATCGCTCTAGGCTCAGGGGTGCAGAGAGGTTGTGGCACAAGACAAATGATACTGCACACCTTATGTCTTACCAATCTCTTTTGGCTTCCTTCTCTGCTGCTGTCACTACTGCTAAAAAGACACATTTCCATCACAGAATTAACAACGCTTCTAACTCCCACATGCTATTAAAAATATTTTCTTCCCTCCTCTGTCCTTCTCCTCCACCTCCATCTTCAACACTCTCTACTAATGACTTTGCTACATTCTTCATTTAAATTACATTTACATTTAGTCATTTAGCTGACGCTTTTATCCAAAGCGACTTACAAATGAGGACAAGAAGCAACTTCAATTACAATAAGAGGCAACAGTGAATAAGTGCATAGGTATAGACAGGTCTCAGGTATTTCAGCACAGTATAAGAAGGGTTTTTTTTTTAAGAAGTGGGGGTGTGTTAGTAGAAGTTAGTATTTCTTCCTAAACAAAACTGCAACAATCAGTGCTCAATTTGCCACACCTCAAACTGACATCCTTATTACACCAGCAACACCACAAACAGCTCACCTCTTTCTCAGCTCTTTGACTCTGAGGTCTCCAAACTCATGTCATCTAGCCATCCTACCACCTGCCCGCTCGATCCTATTCCATCTCATCTTTTGCAAGCGATTTCTCCAGCAGTCACACCAGCACTTACTCATATAATTAATACATCTCTTCACACTGGTATTTTCCCCACTTCATTTAAGCAGGCTAGGGTAACCCCACTGCTAAAGAAACCTAACCTACATCCCACGCTTCTTGAAAGCTACAGACCGGTATCCCTGCTTCCATTCATGGCCAAGATTCTAGAAAAAGTTGTGTTCAGTCAACTGTCTGCCTTTCTCTCCCAGAACAACCTCTGGGATAACAACCAATCCGGTTTCAAGAAAGGTCATTTGACCAAGACTGCTCTCGGTTGTTGAAGACCTCAGACTGGCTAAAGCGGACTCCAAATCGTCAGTTTTTTTTCTGCTGGATTTGTCAGCCGCTTTTGACACTGTTTACCACCAGATCCTCCCTACTACGCTCAAATCACTGGGTGTTACAAGTACCGCATTTGGTGGTTCAGTTCTTACCTCTCTGACAGGTCATTCAGGGTGTCTTGGAGGGGAGAGGTGTCGAACCTGCAACACCTAGACACTGGGGTGCCCCAGGGCTCAGTTCTTGGACCACTTCTCTTCTCCATCTACATGGCGTCTCTAGGATCTGTCATTCAGAAACAATGCTTTTCCTATCATTGCTATGAAAAGCCTTGGAGTAACGATTGATGATCAACTGAGCTTCTCTGACCACATCTCTAGAACCGCTCATTCCTGCAGATTCGCCCTCTACAACATCAGGAAGGTCAGACCCTTCCTATCGAATCACGCAGCACAACTCCTCCTTCAAGCTCTGGTTCTCTCCAGACTGGACTACTGCAATGCTCTCCTCGCAGAGGGCTTCCAGCTTGTACTATCAAGCCCCTGCAGTTGATTCAGAATACAGCAGCTAGAGTGGCCTTTAACGAGCCTAAAAGAGCACACGTCACGCCACTGTTCATCCAGTTGCACTGGCTGCCAGTAGCTGCTTGCATCAGATTCAAGGCTCTGATGTTTGCTTTCAAGGTGAATACTGGATCCGCACCTCCCTACCTGCTCTCACTTCTTCACACTTATGTGCCCACCAGAAATTTGCATTCAGCTAACGAATGTTGCCTTGTGGTTCCATCCCAATGAGGGAAGAAATCACTTTCCCGGACTCTTACTTTCACTCTGCTCAGTTGGTGGAATGAATCAGAATGGCTGAGTCAAAAGCCGTTTTCAAGAAACAACTAAAAACTCATCTTTTTCATCTTCACTTCCTTGACTAATTAACTAACACCGCCACTTCTACTTCTTTAAAAACAAAAAAAAAACCTTCTTATAATGTGTTGAAATACCTGCGACCTGTCTATAGCACTTATTACGTATATATATAGCACTCACTGTTGCCTCTTATTGTAGTTAAAGTTGCTTCCTTGTCCTTATTTGTAAGTCGCTTTGGATAAAAGTGTCAGCTAAATGACTAAATGCAATGTAAATGTAAACGAACGCATTTCTTGTTCAACAATTTTGTGGTTTTATCGGTTCAGTCAACCCTTAATTCGTAAACATACTATAAACCTAGTATACTGAATTAGTCTTTTACATCCCACACATATTATTTGCAATAACACTATTAACATGTCCAACATTTGTTCTGTGTTTTTATTATTATTCTTTGTTTCTCTATGTAAAGCTGCTTTGAAGCAATGTAACATTGTAAAAAGCGCTATACTTTATATTCATAAACCAATTGTAAATGGTTTACTAATTCGTTTTACTGCTATACATTTTGTAATGAACAATAAATTTAGCAATAATACCATGTATTCTGTATTCAATGTGTTACACATATTTTAAAATTTTCCTGTTTTCTGTGGTGTTCTTTCCATTATATGTAAAGCTGCTTACAATACAACATTGTAAAAATGCTCTATATAAATAATTAGAATTTCTAGTGGTAAAGAAATTTTAGTTATTGCAGCTGTGATTGGGTTGGACCACACATTCAGTTGTATCTCCAAGACAATTCTCCCACCAGGGAAGAGAATAAGAGATGTAGACCTGCTTGAGAACAACCTCAGCCCTGGGCGTAATATCTGAGGAACATCTTTCCATTCATGGCTGCACTGTGATAGACAATTAGAGGATATATGAATGCACAGTAAATCCCATGCTATGGATGCCCTCTGCCCTGTCCACAGCCTGGATTTGGGGCCCAAGATTAAGCATTGCCTTTGGGAGACACTCAGCTGGCTTCTGGAGGAAATTTCAGGCTGATGGAGAAATCCACATTACTAACACACAAACCCTGAAGAACTTTGTTCCCTGCATAGGAGTGGTTATCAGCGGAGATTCCCTACTAGAACAACACAGAAGAAGCCCATCCCTACTAGAACAACCCAGAAGAAGCCCAGAATAATGTAGAGGCATGGCTGATATTATGTTCTAAAAGGATTTGTGATATTATAAATACTGTTGCCATGGCAATGTGTCAAACTTTAAAACCACAATAAGGTGTATTTGAGGCACTTAACATGCTTGAAATATCTCTGTAGCTCCCCCTTTTGACTTAAGTGACAGGGTTAGCTTTGTCAATGGTCCGCAAACTTGGTATGTGTATCATCAAGTCGGACAACTTTCAAAATTACAATCATGAGCTTCTCCCAACAGGAAGTTAGATTTTTTGTCAATTCCAGGCTCCAGGGTTTTTTAAATACTCCTCCTAGGGAATTTATGGGATTGTCATGAAATTTGGCAAATATCATGCTAAGACACTGAAGATGCTAAATTACGAGGGGATTTTTAATATCTTGAATGATGTTGCCATGGTGAGGCAATAAAATGTATATTTATTATTTATGTGTGTTTGGTCCTAGGGACTGATGACAGTCAGGGACTAAGGACCTAAGGACTATGGGACTATGGGACACTAAGGACTGGCAGAATGAAGTATGTCACTTAAAACAGAGTTTAAAATAGTCCTCTTAAATTTACCCAACTCGTCTCAAACTTCGTCAGAAAAAAGAAGTGATATTAAAGATAATAAGTTGTGAACGGATTCTTGATATCTTACCAGTGTTGTCATGGCGAGTCAATCAATTTAAGGTAATAAATGGACCAGGGAGTCATCATTGCTGCTTGCAGCTACATTTTGTTTTAAAACACAAGCACTGAAAGTGTGAAGGGCTCTATTGTTTTCCTTATTACTTTTATTATTATTACTTTTTATTCTTTTTTATAGATATGTCTATAATATATTTGACAGAGGATCATGACTTGAGGAATGTTTGCGTTTCTTATTGTGTTAGTGCTCATTGGTTGTAGTTACCTATATTGTCCATGTGTCAGCGGTGTTGCCTTTACGACAGGAAACTTCACTCCTCTCTTTTTTACATTTAAATTTACCTTTAATAAATTAAATTATCTACATCATTATTCAATTAATCTTATTGTAATTTTTTTGTTTTAATTAAGATCAAGTTCCTAACAGTAAGCAGGTCTCCTGGCATATGTGTATTATTTCTTCATTGTAAAGGTAAAAACCACACACAGGCAATGTAAATATTAATCTGTACACCAAAGGACCTCTGGGACACTTCACAGTAAATTTTAAATGTTTGTCAGATGTTAATACATCTATGTTCATTGTCATATTGTACGTTTATATTTATTGCTGTTCTGTTTTGAATGCATAGGGATACATGGTTGTTTTTTGTAAACTTTTTTTGTTTTTGTCTGTATTAGAGTGTGTGTGTGTCTGTGTGAGTGTGAGTGTTTGTCTGTATTAGTGTGTGGGTGAGTGTGTGTGTCTGTATGAGAGTGTGTGTGTGTCTGTATGTATTAGTGTGTCTGTGTGTGAGACCGGACTCCGTGGGATCCGGGAGTTGTGCGCGCTGCTCTGCTGTAATGGCGATGGCGGCGCATTAAAAGACTTTGGCGACTTTACGGAGATTTTACAGAAAATCTTCAGTCAGGCGTGACGAGACGTCGCCAAACGTTGAAGACAGGAACGGATCCTGTGTTTTAACGTTTTGTCTACGGTGATCGGAGCGGTCGGGCGGTAAAGGAGAAAGCAACCGCCCCAAATACTCCTCTGCACATCTGCACGCAAGCAGCACCTCCCTCCCTCTCCAGCAACTGATCGGAAGCGCAGCTGACCCTCCGCCCGGCTCGGGACAGGATGGCAGAGCGCGGCTCCAGCGGGTTACTCATGATGTCGGACCTGACACCGGCGATCTCGATGACGCTCCCGGCGGAGGTGCGGGAGAAGCTGGCGGAGCTCGAGCTGGAGCTCTCCGAGGGTGAGTCTGTCATTCTCCGCACGTCTCTGTAGCCCGTCCGTCTCCTGCAACGTGTGTATAAGATCTCCTGTGGATAGTGCTTGATAAATGTTTACATTTCATGAATGTTCATCGTACTGTTGTTATGGGCGCGTTACACAGGAATGCAGCTGATCAGTCATTGAGATCATATCGCTCCTTCAGCATAGCATCATGAGGTGCTTAAGATCATGAGAGATGGCCGCAGTGTTAAGGCCTGTTCACAACAAGAACGACACTGATAAGGTTACTGACTGTACTAGCGTTCAAACCAACACCCGTTTATTCCAAGCTCGCGCGCTGCAGTAAATGTGCGAGCTCTCAAAATGTGATTGATTGTCAATGTTTTATCCTTCATCAGCTGGCCGAAATATCTCTCCAAAGGTACCCAACCACATCGTCCCTTGTATCTTTATCGTTATATTCGTGGTTTTCTCTTACGTTTAGAACGATTTTTAAAACTTCATCGTTATCGTCCATAGTGTGAACGCCCATTTGCTGTGACACACGATCTCACTCATACACGATGAAAGCAGCGCAGCGGTGCTCGTATGTTGGTGCAGTGTGAGATCTGTAGTTTTGGCAAATAAGGAGGGATATGCTGAGTATCAGGAGCCGGATTAAATTCAGATCTTCAGTCTGCGCCCATCAGAGCTGCTTTCACATGTTGTCGCACGATGTATGTTATCTGAATATGTAGATTTTAGACGAGAACAGTAACATATGTTGCAGATGTGTAGTAGGCAAACGTCCCTAAATAAATCACACACCGGTTAGAAGATTGATAAACCGCAGATAAAAGAGTCTCTGTCAGAGAGTTATTACTTTATCTTGTTCTGACACATAGAGACAATAATAGACAGTCATAGACAACAGACAGTCAAAGATTTACTCTACATACTCCTTTCAAAACATGCGAGTTAACAGATTGTAGATATAAAAACATTTGTTTATAATCTAAATAGTTTATATAACATTATTACAATCAACAAATACAATTTCTTCCCTCATGTAAGAACAGTGTAAGATGACTTAAATTATATGTTCAATTACATTTAAAATCTGAACTGACTTGTGCTGTTTATTTTAGATCTGCAGCAGTATCAGGGAAGGTAATGTGTAACTAGAGCGAGAATTGATGATTGTTATTAACGTTTCAGTTTCAGGGGATGTAAATGGTTGAGTTGTTGATGTTCTCATGCTGTAAGCATCTCTGTTTAAACCAGTTTTCTGCTTGTGGAAATTGTTACATATGGGGCAGTCATTATAAATATTGGTTTAGCTGTCTGTGAGTATTATGTGGAGTATTATTGTTGAACTCAGTTTTTTCCTTAATCCTCCTTGTCTTTACTTCACTCTCAGTAATTGTGCAGGACTCTTTCTTTATAATGTGTGTGTGCTGTATGGCTTCAGAGACGTTTTTAAAAACAATGTTTACAAAATGATAAAGCTATATATAAAGCTGTACTTTACAAGCAGCTACAAGCAGTTAGTACAGTCTGTGCCACTAAACAGAACTGCAGGAATAATGATTGTTTCTCATTCTCAATCATTGTCCTCTATTGGTCAGACAAACGGATAGTCTACAAACATTATTAACAATTTTTAAGGACATTAAAATGACAGTAATAGAAACGCTGTGGCAAGTTTGGGATTAGATGTGCTGTTGATGTTCTGACCCATATTGCAGATTATGAGCTATGGGACTCCACCACAGACCCAGTTTCCTCACGGGCCACAAGAAGTTTCACTGCTATAGTTTTTTATAAGGAGATATTGTCACCAGCTTCCACCTCCATTTTCACTGTGCTGCTGTTTCTTAAACAGTTTCCCTGTGTGATATTTATTGTTTTGTGTTTTTAAAGTTTTGTGGATATAATACATGAAGAGAACACAAATAAACACAGCAGGGTTGCAAAAAACAGCCAAACCCCATCCGCTTCCTGTGCATCACTTCCTGTCCTGCACTCTCTTTGATAGCCATTGTTTTCCTTTAGCCTTTATTTGCTGGGGTCACGCAGTCCTACTTAAACTGACAGCCTCTTCACTTAAACAGCTCTGTACAGTGAACATTATCTAGACCTCTTTCAGAACATTTGTTACTGCTCACAGTTATCTCAATTAGTATTCTATTGACTAACCTAATTAGCAATCTTCTCAGATCAAGCGGTAGACTTCCTGCTTTGGTTTTTAATGTCTTAGCTTTCAGTCAGGAAGATTTATTAGCATGTATGAATGGAGGGCTCATCTGTGCTCTTACCGGTGTAAATAATCTTATAAATCATATGCATTTAAAAAACGTTGTGTCTGTATTTTTGGACTGCTGTAACTTCAGCGCAGTTCATTTGATTGGTGAACATTTTAATGACTGTAGCTTGAATTGTATTTTTATATATTATTAAATATCATATTAATATTAATATGTATATTAATATTATATGTATATTAATATATCATATTATTTCATATATTCTATCAATTTAGTGTGTTTATGTTTGTCAGTTTATTTATCTGTGGCTGAGCTTCTTAAGGCAATGTTAATCAGCATCAGTCAACAGATAATAAAACACTTATTCTCTTTGTCTTGAATATAAAGTGTTTGTCAGCACTGGCAGAGTTTAGTTTAGTTTGCAGCAACTTTTACATGCTCTTTGTCAATATTCAGAATGCAGTAAGCATAATGGTTTTTAGGGCAAAATGTTAAATATTGTTTCTTATTGTAGGTCTCTTTTGATTAAAGTGTCTGCTTAATGAATAAATGTGATGAATCAAACCCTCAATCTACAGCGTTTCCCCCCTGGTCATTTGATTGGCAGTTGCATGGATGTGATGTTGTCACCATGAAAAAATCAAAACAAGAGAGATTGTACTAGAATTGTAAAATGTCTGGGTAGTCTAATGTACTACACACATCAGAGACATTTGGAGATAAAATTATTGAAAGAGTCTGCAGCTTTTGTCATGTGGGGGTCAAAGTCACATGATGCTGTCGAAGCCATGAAGAGTCATGCAACATCAGGGAGTCTTAATAGAATTATCATAGACAGACAACTGTGAATTTTAGGTGAATTAGCATTAGCATTGGACTATATTTTATATATATACTATATATATATATATATATATTAGTTTGAATTTTGTTAAATGGTCGGCACCGCCATCTTAGGAGGATTGCTCTCTGTAGATACCTGCTTACCATTTCAGTTTTGCCCTAACATTAAATCTATACATTTTTTATGGTAATGTTTGCAAGGAAGAGAGGATATTTTATTGCACTGCATGATAATTGGATGTTTTCAATATAGTTTTGTAAAAATAAAATGTGTTTAACAAGCTGACAGTAGTCGATCCATTTCTTAGTCTGAAACATTTTAATGTAACTATTGCTTGTTGTCATGGTATATATGCATTTTCCCATTGCCACTAAGACAAATCAGAGATTGTAGGTCACATTCAGTGGACAACACTGTTTTTATATACATACGTATGTATATATGTGTATATATATATGTACACCTCAGATATGTACATATACATATACATATCCGAGGTGTTTATGGGAGAGCTCCTTTGGCATGCCAAGCTTTTCATCTTGAAGTGGTTCAGAGAAGACAAATAGTTACATGAACTGCGGTGGGAGGCTCATTCATTCTCTCATTTCTTCCTCCATCTCTTACTCTTTTTGATAAGAGTTATCTTATCGATAAATCGATAAATATCAATACCGAAATATATGAAATGGTACCAATACTCATTTCAAGTACCGCTACACTGATAGCAGTCTAGCTTTGGTGCTTTCACTCTCTTCTCTCCTGCAGCGAGTTGACACACAGCACACGTGACCGCAGTGTCTGTCTCTCATTCGCTCTGGCTAAATAGCGTTAGTAAGATGCGAGTGCGGGGCCGCGACCGCCTTTTTGGTTGAGAAAGAACACAGCAGAGGTGCTGACTGCAACTATTTTAGATTTGAGGCAAATGAACACGGAAAGCGAAAAGACACAAGCAAGCCAATATGCAAGCGTTGTTACAAAGCAGTGCTAACAAAAGATGCTAACACCACTAATTTAGCAAAGCACCTGAAAGACAGACACCCGGACCTATATAAAGAGTTTAGAGAGGTTGGTAACTGCTCTCATTTTTACATTACTGAAATATTAACCAAGATGGCCCAGTATTGTTGCTGATATGAGTGTCCTCATGTCGTTTCAGTGAGGTTTGTTTTCGCATGTGATGCACCTTTGCGCATCCGCGTTTACTATAGCGCTCTATTTATGTGCGTTGATCAATGAATATATGTAAATCCAAAATCTGAAAATCTGTTCATCATATACATGTTAATGTATTAACATTACATAACATAACATTAATGAACAATGAGCAATACATTTGTTACAGTATTTTTTAAACTTTGATAACATTAGTTAATAAAAATACAAAGGTACATGTTAGCAAATGAAAAATATTAGAAGTTTTAAAAGTATTTTTTCGTTGTTAATTCATGTGTTAATGTTAACAAATATCTATTACCATTAACTTAAGCACTTTATTAGTAGAGCCTTTAAAACAAGTGCACTACCTCAAGATGTTTGTTGTTGTCATGTTCTAGACTTGTGATTTTAAATTAAAGAAAAATAAAAAATGTTACACCCATAACAGTGTGGCAATTTTTTCCCTGTGACATTGAAAATGGTATTGAATATCGATATTTTTCAAGGTATCGTATCGAAGTTAGAAAGTCCAGTATTGTGACAACACTAGTTTGTAGCCGTAGCACAATGGCAAATGCTTGTAGCATATTGCATAATCCTGTAACCTCTGACAGCTGAGGAGAGCCTGACAAAAGTCATGTAAGTCATGTGAGGAATTTGATGAGAAAATATTTTGTATGAAGTATGAAGACTAGTCATGGTTTTGTCCATCAGTACATGTTCTTTCTCATGCTTCCTCCTGATGTGATTGGCCAGCTGACTAAAGATTGTTTTGTACGAGTAAAGGTAACTAATTGTCTGTTTGTTACTGTTTGTTGATGCTGATTTGTCGCTCTTTTCTGGTCAATAACGGCAGAGTCAGATTTCCATATTGTTGCCGTAATTAGCTGAAGTGTTTGGACAAATGCAGAGTCACCCTGTCCAGCTGTTCTGTTGTGCTTCTTGTGGTTTTCTTCCAGGAATTTCCACAGCACTGAGTACAGAATTTCAGACTGAAATGTGGCTTTTTGATTCGAGATTACAGAGTGCTGTCTCCTCTAACAGTTTAATAGAGTATACTGTAGTTCAATAGACTTTACAGTAGTTTAATAGAGTATACTGTAGTTCAATAGACTTTACAGTAGTTTAATAGAGTTTACTGTTGTTTAATAGTTTAGTGTATTTTCAGTATAGAGTTTTATAGAGTTTAATGTAATTTCATAGAGCGTACTGCAGTTTCATAGAGTTCACAGTTGTTTCATAGTTTAATGTAATTTTATAGAGTTTACTGTAGTTTCACAGATTTTACTGTAGTTTAATAGAGTTTACTGTGGTTACTGTGGTTTCGTAGAGTTTACTGTAGTTTCATAGTTTACTGTGGTTTCATAATGGCCGTGACAGGTTGTATAAGATTTACAGATATGCTGTGATGGAGAGGTTGACTGATTCTCAGAGGAGTGATAAACACATAAACACACCTGCTCTGATCTCACCTGACACCATTGACACTTACCACCTCCATCTGTCCGCTCCTGCAAATCAGCGGCCTACAGACAACACAAGCTACTCTCTGATTGGTCCACAGCTCACTGAGAGCAGCAATCACATCAGACAGCAGTGTGGAGCTGAACTCTTTTAACACACCATTGCTTCATTGTCACTAGCTGCGTTTACGCGGACCCTAATAATCGTAATAGGACTAGAAGCACAATCAGATTAAGAAAGTCACATGTTAACACGTAAATTGTACTGAATTGGCCAGAGCCAATTCAAAATCAAAATTCAATCGCATTGTAAGGGGTGGTTTAAACCTTTTCTAATCCGATCGAGAGGACGTGTAAACACTTTGTCGAATTGAAAATGAAAAAAGAAAGCTCTGCGCATGTGCAATGATGTACGAATTGCGTAATGACGTATGGTGCACGGCTGTTATTGAAACCACAATGCTGCTCAGTGTTTTTTAAATATTAATTTTGCTTTAAAAAAATGTAAAAGGAAGCAATGGCAATACAGTGGCTGCTAGTATGCGCATCTTGGAATGTGGCAGGAATGTGTATTTGTGCACTGTGCGCATGTCAAAAGATCAAATCCGATTCTAAACTGTCTAAACTGTGTCATGTAAATGCTCATATCACTCCGACTACTTTCTGTGTCTAGTAAACAGTGTGCTCTGATTTATCAATCTGATTTCCTGATTTCCTGCAAGTGTTTCAAAAATAACAAAGATTTCAGTTAGCATTTCTTCAGGGATCAGCCAACAGATTTAATACATAGAGACAAAGCAAGGTGTGTAGAACATTTGTGTAGTTTTCTGCAGATGTCTGCAGGACAGATTCTATGCAGTCCTAGTCATTGTTTTGTGTATTCCTCAGTGCTGTGTCCTAACATCTGTCACATGAGTTAAGCCATGCATTGTTGGGTGAGAGATAAATGTGTGGTTACATTAGACTGTGACACCTTCACAATACAGGCACATCTTTAGTCAGCTCCAGCGTTGACCTGTGCTAATGCAGAACGCATGACCTGAACCAGCTGATAACAATCACCAGATATTAGTTTACTGAGTACAATAACACTGTCTCTGTCTGTCTGAACAGAGCAGGAATTCTCATAGTAAATGTTTGTTATAAACTGTGACACATGACCGTAACCCAGTGATCCAGCGAGATGCTCTTCACCCACTCCCCATTTAATGTAATGGTAAATGTTATGCATAACTGAGGAATGGCCATGTGACATTGTGTCAGAGGTCAGAGGTCATTTCAGGGACTCCTTCCAGAAATTCACAGATCAACGTTTTTAAAGCCTTCGGGAGTTAGTGCGGCAGACACATGCTGTGCTCACATTTTGTATTCAAGGTCTTTTCTCCTGCTCAGAGAAGATCCATCACTACAGTTGGACTCCAAATGTGTCTACACTCAGCTTGTAGACTTATTGGGCGTCTGAGATCTTACTCTGTTCTCGTGGGTTGATAGCACTTGAGTATGTGTGGAACTCAAAATATCTTTTTTCTACCTAATGAGTGAAAACAGTGTTCTTTTCCAGTTACAGGCCATGTGGCGAAGACATCTGAATAGGTTCTGGAAATGCTTTGAGTGGCTCTTTCCAGCACAGAGCATAAGTGAATTAGTTTTGTTTGAACTGGGCTAACCAGGAACCTGTGACTAGTTTTTAATAATTAAATAGCAATTTTCAGTCTCCATTTATACACATTCTTTGCAACAGCTAACTAGGTTTAGTTTCAACAAACCTTAAACTCTTTGTTTGAAATAAGCCCAAGACCTCTTTACAAAAAAATGTATGGAAATTTTTTGCTATTGTTTTTTCTATTTTTAATATTCTGTTTAATGTTAATTTTTACTATTAATAATATTTTAACAGAACTGGCCCTCTCATTTTAGTCAATTCAATTCAATTTTATTAATATAGTGCTTTTTACAATGCTACATTGCTTCAAAGCAGCTTTACATAAAAAACAAAGAATAATAATAAAACACAGAACAAATGTCAGACATGTTAATGGTATTATTGCAAATAAT
>JAZGTI010009251.1:0-19086 GCA_036877585.1 Botia kubotai | reverse complement strand
TACACACTGCAGAGATGAGATTTGCTGCTCACAGACGCTCATGAGTTTTTAGGGATTGTAGCAGGAACACAAGCCTGGCATGAAGATTACAGCACAGTTTCCTTTCTGTTTGCTCTGGTCTCTGCTTCTGTTCCACTACAAACTCTGTGTAACTTCAGGGGTTAAGTCCCATGGCGATCCCACCTGTCCAGCAGTAGCTCAGCCCTCGACCTGTGACCTTTACACTGTGGAGAGTTTGATCTTCAGAGCTGCAGTAAGAGGATTGGTTATTTCATTCTGTCTTTCTGCCTTGCGCTGTGCTGTGAAATGTGAGTGTAGAAAAGGAGCGATTGCTTTCTGACACTATGCTTAAAGAAGTTCTAAACAAAAGCTGTGGAGGTTCTTCCAATGAATCTCTCCACCACCCAAACTCCTCATTTATTTCTATTTATTTCAATAGTGTATTAAATATTACATTAAAGCTTCAATCCGTAGCTTTTTTGGTTAAAAATAAACCAAAACCAGTTATTGAGCAAGTACACGACAGATCAGTGTTCACAACACGGTCTCCTTACCTTAACCTGATTCGCAATGGTAAATTCAAAATTAATGATTTATAATTTGGCCTGTCGGATATGATTTCCCGGGAAATGTCAGGTCCAAATGTGACTTCCACATACATAATGAAAAGTATGTAAACTAACCTGCAATTGTATGTTTCAAACAGGATCGGCAGTGAAGAGGCAATAGTTGCGTATGACAGTTTTAATTATACTAAGTATACTAAGTAGAGAGTATTTAGAGTCCAAGTCAGTTCTCGTGCCCTCTGTCGTAGGACGGCTAGCCTGCAGGAAGATGCAGGAAACACTGACGAGCTCCAATGAGCAACAGATCACTGTGCTTCCTGCCTCCCCTCTGTGAACCAAACACAGCCAAAAATCAAAACAGTAGCCCCACAGACATGTGCCAAACAGCTCATTTATGCATTCCGACAGATATTCAGATGAGTCTTTGTACAAAGAGACAGAAGACATCGCGACTCGGCCTCATTCCCCGCATACAGTGTTTCTAAAAGATTCAAAAATGCGGACAGATTTTGTAAAGATGGCAAACGCTGACTGACTGCTCTGCGGATAAATGCTAAACCCTGGCTGACAGGCAGGCAGTGCAGCCAGCCATAAAGACCACGGGGGAAAAGAAAGACAAACGCGCCGGTTTGCTTCATGTATTCTTCCTGTCCCTCAGAGACGTGATTTTTTTGTGACTTATCCTAATGCTTCTCTGTCACAATAGCAAAACTTTAGCAGTCAGTACCACTGCCAGTGAAATTTAAATATGGCATGAAATAGTGGTGTACACAGTTCTTTATTTAACAGACTGAATTGAATAGTATTAAAGTATTAAGTATTAAATAATAAGTATTAAATAAATTGAATTGAATAGTATAAAATAAGTATTAAATAAATGCATGAAAACAATCGTATGTAGCTGTCAAGTAAGTCCTAATTGTGTAAAAATGGCAAAGTTTTTGCTTTCAAGTAAATATTTAAGTACGCAGTCAGATTTACAAGTTCTGTTTACAGAAGACAGAGATGAAAGCAGTCATTGATTTTGTTTTTGTGTTGCAATGCTGTTTGATTTATATTGACAGTATAATAGACCGTGACAGGTCTATTTGGCTAATTACACAAATCATTTTTTATCCTGCCTGTTTACATTTCAGACTGTTTACATTAATAGCTCACCAAGACAGGCATTTTGACCGCCATGTGCATTTTACAGAATATATTTAAACAGTTTTTAAGCCTAACATCACTGCTACTTTGACAGATGCCAAAAAGTAAGCAGCAAAAATATATTTTTTCCAGTTTCAGAAATGCCTCAAATGTCAGATTTCCTAGAGAAGAACAAAAAAAAGGTGCTCACAAAGGTGCTTTCCTGTTGCAATATCCACTCGATGAAGTCTTTCTGAGTCACTTAATGCATATTGCAGTTGATTGATGTGCCGGACTATTAGCTTCTCAGCGGCACATTAGCATGTTAACCTTTCTCTGTGTCGTATAATGATCCGTGATCACATGACACACAGGGCTGTAGAACACAGAGAAATTTCACCCAGACCCAACAGTTTTAAGTCGTTAAAGAACGTTTCCCTAACATTTCTATTACGTAATAAAAAACATTAGATATTAGTTATTTTGAACGTTCATCCACTGTTCAGATCCACTGTTTAGACATTGTATTAACCTGCTTGGTTATTAGAACATTATTCAAACAGTTTTTTAAATTATGTAGCATTTTTAAAACGTTCCACTAACGAGTTAAGAGCATTTTTTTTACAAATGTATTATTGTATAAAAACATTCTGCTAACATTACTGCAAGAACGTTTTTAAAAACTTTGAGAGAACTTTTAGAAAACGTGTTGAGAACGTTCCCGGTTAGCTGGGGTGTTAGTTATGGGGAATCGATCAGTGTAGTAAAAGGATCAGTGTAATTTCTAGAAGTTTTCTCTATAAGTCAATCTCTCGCTATGATACGCTCAGAGTTGGGACTCGCTCGTGGCGAATACACTGTTCAAAGCATAAACAACTGTGCCGAGTTTATTTTCAGCTTTATTTAGTGCTGTGGGCTTCAGAGGGTTTATTGATTCTTCACTCATATGCTATGAAGTTTTAATATCCCTTCACTCATTCTCACCTCCCTGCGCTACAGAATTCATCGAGATTTTGGGCGCGGCTGCTGAGGTAAAGCTACTGTACCTCTGGCTTGGGGGAGAAACTGGTTCATAGATAAACAGATAACCTTCACTGTAGAGCTCACTCATCGGCCCTTAGACCACCAGGGCTGGTCTGTGTGTTCGGCCACATCGGAGAATGGATAATATACAATGGCAGTCTTGACATTTGTTTGGTTGGTCGTTAACCAGTAAAGGTTCTGAGATGGCAGACATCTTTACAGTTGATGTCTGATGCTTGGAGTCTGTGAGGTTGTGTGATGCAGCCTTGTTCCATGATAGACTGGTAAGTGGTGCTTGCTGCCAAGTTCTGGGTGGTTGCCAAGGTGTTGCCATACAGATGCTAAGGTGTTGCTAGGTGGTTATTTACAAAACCAGATCAGACTGTAATAAACTTGTCTCTTTAAATAGCTCTGGCATAACTGGAGCTCCGGCATAATCATTCATGTTTCAGCACACAGTTGAAGTAGCAGTAGTAATACTGATGCTTGCCTTAGGAAGCCCCGGTAATGATGCTGAGGTGTGATAGCAGAAACGGTGATGTGATAACTGTAGTTATGCATCATCACTACACCCTCATCATGCTCACACACAGTTGCCCTTTTCTCTGGTACAGTAAACGCTTGTGCTGTGGGCCATGGTGCTGCTGATAAAGGCATGTAGGTGCTAACACAAGTAAGCTGTATGGATACTTGCGTATATATGTGTGTGTGTGTGTGTACATTAGTGGATACAGTACAAGATGTTGAAAATGAAGAGTGCTGTGTCATGCATTAATGTTTGGGTAGAGAGCTCACACAAATACTGTATACCCAGCTAACAACTTTAGGTTGTAAGAACATTTCCCTAACGTTTCCATTAATTAACAAAAATATGTTATATTAAACGTTCTTACAGCGTTCAAAACGTCCAGTTTTTTAAATGTTGATGTAATGTAATTGCTTGGTTAAAAGAGCATTACTCATCATTTTATTGATTTTGTAACGTTTTTTAGCAAAAACATTCTACTAACATTGCAGAAAGAACGTTTTGATAACTTTGAGAGAACTTTTAAAGCGTGTTAGCCAACATTCTGAGAATGTTCCCTGTTGGCAGGTAAGAGTGTTTATAACAGCGTTTACACAATCAGATTTAGGATGTTATTGATGTCATGAATATATTTAGTTTTGCGTATTTGCTGTTTGCTTGTGGGTGTATAAAATTGAGTGGAAATGTTATTTTAGATATAATTGAAATAAATGCTGTTTGGCTTCACTTAAGCATTTTAATTATATATCTTCCTATAATTGTTTTTCGGTATTAACATTTGAGAGTCAGAATTAGTTTACAATGTAACAATAACAATATAACATTGATCTTTTAAAACCCCTTTAAGCTTTGCCGTATTCTAAAGTGTACACTACAAGTGCACTGCATACTAAGAAGTAATCGAGACTAAACTCTTAACTACATCACTTTAACCTTGTTGCAATGACACCCAGCGTGTGAGGGTGGTGAAGTTTAGTCTCTTTAGCAGTCAACTTTTAAACTCTTCAGTTTTTTTTTTATTTAAATGAATGTAATATTGATGGAGCATCAAGCAGAACTCCAGTACTGTTTTTAAAATGGACTTGTTTTGCTTGTCATCCTCATTTTATAAACTGAAGTGAAGGTGTGTGTGTGTCCTTGTTTTTCTACCATTGTGGGGACTAGCCTCCGGTAAATAGACTATTAAACATACTAAAAGATTTATTTTTGAAGATGAAAAAAGGTTTCGGTGAAGGTTAGGTTTAGGGGTAGGGTGAGGGTTAAGGGGTACAGTATAAAGTGTGTACAGTATAAAAGTCATTACGTCTATGGAAAGTCCACATGAAGCGTATGTGTGTGTGGTCCTGGTATTCACAGCGTTATGGGGACCAAAAATATAGTAATTCCAGTAAAGTTTGACCTTTTTGGTCCCCATGAGGAAACAAGCTTATAAATTACACAGAATGATTTATTTTGAAAATCTAAATTAGCAGTAACCTTTTGTGATGGTAAACCCATTACGTCTATGGATTGCCCCCATTAAACGTGTGTGTGTGTATTCCTGTTCTGCACACGGCCACCTCCCGCCTCACTCTTCTACAAACTATCAAAAGAAAAGCTTAGATCATCATAACACTCTAAATCAGTCAACGTTGACGTTTCTAATCCCTCTTTTCCGCACGTCTAATTTATGTAGCCGTGACTGTGTTTTTGGCATTTCTAGATGATGAAGGTGGCGTGATCCGTCAAGCGAGAACGCTTTCAAAGATCATACATTTTAATGAACCAATTTATCGTGCCGTCGTGTTTTAGCACAATGGTTTATGAAGTTAAATCAGGGCTCAAACCGGTTCCCCGCAGGCCCGAGCCCGGCTGCGGCTGGAAGAACTCGCCGCTGCGCACAGATTCTGCTTCACAAGCACAAAAACAACTTCACTGATGGAATTGGCTGAATTGTGAGAAGATGGTCCCGCTTATCGATCTGAGTTACTCATCACGTCCTCCACTTGATCAAAACACCATTGAAATTCAACATGGTCCGGCTTAATGCACAACAATGGATAAAAAACAGCTTTGATGCACTCAAGAGTTTTATTATCGCCCTAAATTTCCATCTCAAGTCAATGGCTTGATAATAGGCATTTACCGCAGTCGAATAACGTGTTTTCTTTAAAATATTTGGATTTTAGGAAGGAAAGAGCAGAAACGGCGGGAATATTTATTGATAAACGGCTCATTTTTATCTTAAAATTGAGCGCATTAAGAAAACGAACTAAAACAATTTCATCCGTAACAATAGTGAGTTTAATATTTTTCCAATATATTTAAACAAACATGATGGGGCGTAAAAATGTACTGTATAATAGAAAAACACAACTAACTCTATTGAGTAAGACATGAAGGCTATGGGTTTTCTGTAAAGTGCGTTTTAAATGTCGAAAATGTGTCATCTGTGCCTGACTATTAATGTATAAATTCTCTAAAACAAGCACTCTTTTATTCTGTCACAGGACTGGCTAAGCAAATATGGGTACCTCCCACCCCCTGATCCTGTCAATGGGCAGCTTCAGACTAAGGAGGCGTTGACCAAAGCCATTAAAGCCATGCAGAAGTTCGGAGGCCTGGAGGAAACTGGAGTCCTGGGTCAGTATGTGCTTCTACTGGAGAAACCCAACTAACAGGGAACGATCTCAGAACGTTGGCTAACGTTCTCTATAGTTATCTAAAAAATTCTTGTAGTAACATTAGAAGAATGTTTTTCTAACATCTCTAACATCTTATCTCAAAATTATGTCTTTGTTACTTAATGGAAACATTACGGAAACATTCTTACAACCTATTTAAATTGTTAGCTGGAAACTTGCCTTAAACCATAATTGTTATCTTTGCGTTTGCTCTGACTGAGGCAGACAGATTTTCTTTTGCAGAAACAGGTCCAGAAATATCACTGTGTTCTGCGCGTGTCCGGGTCTGTTTTTATGCACATGTGTGTTTCTCCACAGACCAAGCAACCTTGGGTTTAATGAAGACGCCGCGCTGCTCGCTGCCTGACGTCTCCGAGCCGGATGTGTTAGCAGGAAGGAAAAAACGAGCGTTAGCTCCACAGACCAAGTGGAACAAGAGGCACCTCTCATGGAGGTACTAACCATGTTTTTCAGTGCGTTTCCACCACGCTGGACCAATCAGACACCAACAGTAATATTCTACTTAGACTTGAATTGTAAGGGACAGATTATTGGGTTAAACTCTCTGCTCTTTACAAAAATGCTCCTGAAGCACGTTTGTTTTTCTTAAAGACAGCGCTGATACAGCTGCCAACCGCATCCATTTGATGTGTCTTCATATACCAACAAATAAAAATATCCAGAATAGAAATACCAGTAGCGCTCATTGATTCGTCATGTACCGAGTCAAAACCACCAAGCTTGCACAATGCAGTTTTCCTCGAGTTGAACATACATCTGGTTATCTGCAGACTTGAGCGTTGTCATCGGTCGTCACTGCCTTTTCCAATATTTATCAGGAGAACTTTCCTCAACACGTTTTCTGAGGCTGCCAGTACTGAGGAGAGATTGACAGTCTGAATGTGTTTGTTCTTGAATCGTGTGTGTTTGTTGTGTGCGTGTCAGGATGATGCATCGTGTAATATCAGTTCTTGTTTATAGACACTTGTCTCGAGTTTCATACTCTGTTGTTGCCTGTTTCTCATTACCAGAACTCAACTGTGATCTCATGTGATCTCATGTGATCTCATGTGATCTCACATTCTATTTTGTGCCAATTATAATGGATTACTGTCAACCTACTGTTACGCGCTAGGTGTCGGTTCTCACACCCGTATTGATTAGTAAAACCTCTGTGTTTCATGTGTAGATGGAATAATTTCATGCCCTGCCTGTGCGAATACTTTTGGTCCGCACACGTACCCTGTGCTGGGAAATACGTAGCAGTGCAATCGATATAGCATTTTGATGATCATAAATTTATGACGTTCCTCGAGCACCCAGCTGAGGAACGTGTGTTTAAGAATTCATTCCGGAGTATCTGGATGTTTTTCCATTTATTGGAGATGTTCCTGCCCTCATCCGAGTGTCTTTATCAGCTGTCGGATGGTAAAAATTCCATGAGTTTTAACGTAAGCACACGCGGTAAGCACTATCATAAGACTCTCGTATCTCTGTAGTTTCCTACCCGATGTTTGAATCGCAATCACTGTGTGAACTGATGTGCAACTGCCGTAGTAGAATTGAAATAATTTTGGAGAAGTGAAGCTTGTCTGTCTGTCTGCCGGTACACCAGCATGCACTTGTGTTTCATTTCGTAAATGTTCGCTTTCCTGTTGTATAGCTCTGGGCATTTCATGCACCGCGATTCTGGAAATACTATTAAAGGTTTCGCCCAAATTCAAGCACTGATCGTGCAGTTGTAGGTCTTCACAATGATATTGTGCTGTGTGATAAGACTAAACCTGCAATCCGTAACCAGTACTGGTTAAAAATAAGCAAAATCCAGTTATTACGCGCGTACACAACAGATCGCTGTTCTCCTCGCTTTACCCTGATTCCCAACCGTAAGCTTATAATGATGATTTATCGCTATATTTATAGCTTTCAGTCAGATTTCCGTGAGAAAAATGTCCGTTTGGCTTCATTTGGGTTTAGCATATGTAAACAAATTTATGTACAGTAACCTGCGATTTAATAGTTAGAACACAGATGGCGACAGAGAGGCAGAAATTACGTATTGCCGCTGTATAGGGAAAATTTACTGCAAAATAAAGGTTCTGTCATCACAGCCTCACCATCATGTTGTTTCAAACCTGTGATTTTCACACTCTTCTTTTCCAGACGATGAAAACAAAGCACATCGTAACCAGTCAAGCTACAAAATGACAATAAAACGCCATGAAGTATCGTAAAAGCGGTCTATAAAAGCGGTCTATATGACCACTGTACTGCTTCATATGTCTATATAACATGCTGTGTTTATATATAAAAGATTTAATGAACTACAGTGAGCTACAATGAGAAGGAATTTCAGTAAATAACCTACATGACTTTGTTTCTGAAAAATAGCTATTTTGCTATTTTTTTAGCTATGCTTTTATCGTATGGAAAAAAGGCATGTAAACATTCTGCGTAATTTCTTCTTCTTTGTTCGACATAATTTCTTCATTTGTACAAATCATACGGGTTTATGCAAGGGTTGGTAAATGATGACAGAATATTTTTTTAAACGTTTTTTTAGATTCTGTTGCTGTTCCTTTCATTTTTGCCTACGGCTGATCCTTTAAATAAGCTGAAACATCTTCTGAACACGTCCAGACGCTTCAGAATAAGTTTTTATTGTGCATCTAACCCAGATGATTAAGAATCTTCAAAGACAGACGACAAATGAACGTTTGTGTTTGGGATTCGGTCACAGCGAACTTGTGAGGTGCTTTTGAAGGTCTTCCTCTACGTTTTCTGTGCCTGTCATGTTGTCATGAACCCACCTTCTCTGTGTTAATGAGTTTGGCCAGACCTCGGCGAGTGACCGCCACAGAGCTGTCTGAGTGCTCGGGGTGAGATGACTTCTATAACTGTGAGAACTCTATACGGCTTGTTCCGTGCTTGTCAGGAGCTTCACACCCCAACCACAACTAGCGGGAGATGTGCGTCAGTAGTCCAGGTGAGAGGCCAGCCGCTGTAATAAAGCTACTAATGTTCTGTTTTAGGAGCCGTGATAAAAAGTCTTGCTCGTGTCCAAGACAACTGCCAAGGGGTGTACCGAAACAGACAGACAGGGGAGTGGTGGACAGGACGGGAGAAAGACAGTGATGGATTCTGAGTGATTATTTTACCGCTCTGTGATGCAGGTTCCTGTGAGATGAGATGTTTTAAATGGACCTGAGCGAGGAAAGAGTCAATAAGAACAGTGACTATACAGCCAGTGTAAACCCTGCGCTTTGATCAGCTCGGGCTGACAGTTGTTCTGTTCTGTGTGCTCATCAGGATTCTAAGCAAGTGTTTTCACAGTTAAAGCTGCAGTTTGCTCAGAAATTATAGCTCGTTATTTACGCATGCTGTTCTTTATTCTGTGGCACACGAAAGGTTAAATTATGTCTTTTTACTCCTCTCAGAACTCTCATCCATACAATGACAGTTTATATTGACCACGTCTGTCAATATAAACACCATAAAATAAGTCTATATGACTCCTACACTTTGCTCCAAGTCATTTCATGGCTTTGTGTGGGAAACAAACTACATGGATTTTCAGTCAAACAGACGTTGTGCAGAAAAGAGCAGCGAAAATTTCTCCTTTGTTGTCTGCAGGAAAATTAACAGCACAACATTGGAAAGGGGAGTAAACCATGCCAGACGTTTTGTTTTTGGATAAACCTTTCCGTTAGAACAAAGGCACAACATATAATCCATATATATTTTTCAGACAGTTTAGTGGTCGAACAGTTGAACAGCCGCTCTCTTTAAAGCTAACTTTCTCAAAAATTCTCTCAGTTCTTACGGTAACATTAGTAGAATGTTTTTATAACGTGTTATATGTCATATATCAAAAATGTTTTTTAATTGCAAGTGGGTTAGTTCAAAGAACTTTCAAAGAACGTACTTAATACTTCATGGGAATGTTAGAGACACGCTCTTACAACCAAAAATCGTTAGCTGGGAAACGTCTACATGTGTATTCCAAGTGCACGAGTCATCAGTCATTATCCAAGACCCGCCTGTCATCACAAGTTCATCACTGTATATTAGACCCTCACTGTACACCAGGGCCAGCGCCCCGCTCGTTAACACTCATTAATTACCCAGACAGATTAGGAGCGATTGCTCCGAAGACAATGTGTGTGTTTCCCCCATACTTTTGTCTTAAGGGCTGATCTCTGGAACTGATTAGCAGGGAATAGAGTGAAACGGTTTCATGATAAGCATCTGCTTCCTCACCACCCTCCATCATCCCTATCACATATCTGTCTATCACAACCCTCAACACTCATAATCCTTTCCGGCTCAAAATGGGAATACCTCTTACAATGGTTGAATTCACTCCAGGCGAGACCTATTGAGGGTGCGAAGGAGCTGTTGTGTGATTCCGGTATCACTGGCATCTTCACGCGCGCTTGACAATCCAGCTCAGATGCTGTAGCACAATGAGCGCGAGGGCTCTGAATCATCTTGGTTTAGTTTAGCCAGATAATTTAATCCATATCCAAAAGACTGAAATGGCAATAATCAGTCAGGGCTGGATTTCTTTTCGTCCCTCATGGCGTGTGTCTGTTTCTTTAGACAGGGTATTAAAACCATATAAATGAATCTGCTACACTGGGGCTTTATGATTTGGGCAAGAAATTATATTGCAGTTTGGCTGTGATATGATAAACATTTAACAAGATGCATTGCTGCTGGTAAGAGATCAAGGATAAGGGAGCAAAAAGGCGTAGAATCGCATTGAAACAGAGAGTGAAGTCAAATTTGCAAGTGATGCCTTTTGTCTCCCAATTAAGTGCGTTACTGACAGCAGAAGTGGTTTCTCTCTAAGGGTGTTCACACTTGTTCTCACACTTGTGAAGTGGATTTTGGTCTCAGCCCACTTTGTACGCATATTTCATATGAGAAATCTGTATTATTAGCTATATTAATTCAGTATAAAATAATATAAAGACTGTATAATTATTTAATTAAATCACTGTTGTCTTTAATAATCACAATTTGTGAAGCCCCAACATAAAGAGATGATTTTTTAAATTCCGGACTGGCATGATGTCTCTCTCAGCGAGAGGTTGTGAGTGCGCAGGATTGATTGGATACATGATTAACATCGCGCGGTTAATGCAGAATCTGGGTCACTGAACCGCAGGGGTCAGACACTGTGAGAATTAGGACAGAAAGAGGAAATGAGTCTTTTTAAGCTCATTCCCCTGATTTCTATTTGCTAGTTTGTCTCTTTTCATCCTTTCATCCTCGCCTGTCTCTCACCATCTAATCAGTCTTGTATCGCGTGGAGACAAAGGCGCAGATTGTGACTGAAAATTAAAGCTCAACGGTAGAGCGTTTACTGGTGGCCAGTTTTTCCATAGCGCTGCTAGTGGTTGCTGGTTAGCCGCTGCTAGTGCCTGTATAACAGACAGACGCGATGGAGAAAAAACAGCCTCGATTATTTGCCAATTTCAGGTCGCCGTCGTTGAAACCCTGCCGAGGGCGCATGATAAGGAAAATGGATGAAAAATTGAGCTTGAAATTTATACCCCCCTCCGTACCTGCCTAAATTTCCCATATGACCTTGCGTTAGGTCGCTGTATTTTGGGCAGCAGAGACTGTAAACTTATTACATGCAAACCTGCTCTGACAAGAACTTTCAGCGAGACGGAATGGAATGCGTAAGAAAATCTAAGAACTGCGTTAACGGACTAATTTGAAAAAATTACAGGGACGACCAAGCTGTGTGTCCTCACCTCTTCTCAGACGATTCCTAGGTTCTCCTAAATGCTAAATGTAGGGCTGTTAATGATAAATCGATTGTATATTTTTATTTTATTTATTTGACTCTCAATTATCAGTTATTGAAAAGTGTAAAATTGTAATTCTGTGGCGCTATCATAACATTGCTTTGCTTGTTGTAGCTTCTTGACCAGTCCAACACAGCAATACTGATTCGGCCAATGGTGTGAGTGTGGGGCGGGACTATCTGGTCGACCGACCAATGGTTTGACCCGGCATCTCTGTGGTTACCATGCATCCCAGATGTTTAATGTTTTCTAAACGTTTTCCTTTGTGTTCCGAGGTTCACGTTGCATTGCTTAGCTGGATGTTTGAAATACTTAGCATGTCTGTTGCAAGTCAAACAGAGGAGCAACAGGCTAAAATGAATAAATGCACAATCCACGTAGCACATCACAAATACACACAGAGGTCACTTAACTCATTTTAAATGCATCAGGGGGCAGCGTTGACCCTGACAAGCTGCTGTTGTGCATGTCCTGCATTTCCATTCACACCAGCCCACGGTAAACTCAGATCAGATTACCGGCCTTTTATCGCCATAGAAATTGACCGATTTTACATGCTCACCTTGAGTAACCAGTACCAACATGCTGTAGGTTGCTATGCTACAGGCACCCTAATAACTCCACTGGAAAAGTCAGTGTTCTGGGAAGGTAATGGAATGCCGGGACCTGACTTCGGTGCAGAAAGACACGTGTATTTTGTGCAGAGGGCACACTTTTACCCTGGCACTTACAGAGCGGGCACTCTGAAATTAATTTTTCATCGATTTGTCTCTGTACCTGGAAAGAGGCCTCAGATTGCCCTTGGAGGAAGTGATTACTGTGATTGTGAGGCAGACCTACACAGCACTCTCATCTTCAAACTACCTTGACTGGAACACAAAGAGAAGAGGCGACAGAATATGTGTTTGTCCAGCACCCTTTACTTTGGATGTTACTTTAAATTATGGAGAGATGACAGAGGTCTTTCAGGGCTGTTTTAAGAGCCAGGCAGTCTGGTGTGTGTCTCGTTCTATTTATGCTCATTGTATGTGGTGTGTCTTCTGAAAGGATTATTGTCTATTTTGAGCTGCTGTTTCAGACGTGCGCTCAAATAGGACTGTGAGTCATTAACACCTGGTATTAGCAATCGTTTCTGGTGATCTGACCATAAGTGGACAATGCTAAATATATATTACCTATATGTGAGGTACCTAAACCGCCAATATGTGTGTGTATGTATATATATATGTGTGTGTGTGTATAAGTGTATTTATGCTTGTATGTGTGTGTGTGTATATATAAATATTTATATATTATATATAGACCCTCCCCTGGAAATAAATGCAAACAGACGTGTAATCGGATCACTCGATACGGCTGTAGATCTTGATACCAACGCTCTTGTTTTTACACTTTCAGGATAAGGACCTTTCCAAAGGAGTCAGCTGTGCTGGGCCATGACACCGTTCGGGCGCTCATGTACTACGCCCTGAAGGTGTGGAGTGACATCGCCCCTCTCAATTTCCACGAGGTGGCGGGCAACGAGGCAGACATCCAGATTGACTTCACCAAAGCGGATCATAATGACGGCTACCCCTTCGATGGGCCCGGAGGCACGGTCGCCCACGCCTTCTTTCCCGGCGAGCGATTCACGGCCGGCGACACGCACTTTGATGATGACGAGGCCTGGACCTTCAGATCACCAGGTGTGTGTAAATGAGTTTGTTTGTTTCTCTCTGCTCGAGTCAGAACAGTTTAAAGAAAAAGTTTGTAGAACTTCACATGTTCCTCTGTTTCTTTTAGACCTAGTTCGGATCTAATCTTTTACTAGAGTTCTTTTGGATCTATTTAATATTAATAATATGAATTATTACTTATAATTCAGTTATAAAACAGTTAACTGTGTTAAATGGTTGTTAGTCATGTGTGTGTGTGTGTGTGTGTGTGGAAGATGCATCTTGGTTATACATACTTAAAAAATGCAAATATGTACTCTTGTATATTCCCAAGATCTCAAGATGCACCTTCCATGCAGTCCAGAGGGGCTCATGTTTCCCTAGAGGCTGCGCTAGCCACAGTGCTGATCATTAGAACGGGGTCCATGTGGGGTCCCCATTAGACAAACCTGCCCAGCCAGTGAACCCCTGCTGGGGTTGGTTCAAACGTCCCTTTGCTTTCGTTCTCTCTCTCTGGTGGTTGGGAACCATATGCTCAACACTGTTGTGGACAGCAGTGCGGTCTGCCCCAATCAGACCCCCCAACAGACGAGCAGCTGTTTGCATAGGCCTTTGGCAGGTGCGCGTGTAATATGAGGGTTTCGAAAAAGAGGAAGGAACGTCATGAGCCTTTTGCCACCCACTTACGTCTTGACAGACCCAGCTGAGCGCCTCGCCCCTCCTCTGTCTGTACTCCCTCATCTCTTTGTGTGTGTTTTTTTGACCCCTCACCAAAACGCTGCCATTTCCATGTTTTCGGTTCATTAACTGGCCATCTGATGACCGCATCACCTGCACCTGGCCCTCCATATGGTTGCCAGCTACCCCCGTCTCTCATCATCACCACATCTCATTTATTATGAGCCTTTGTAACCAGCCCAAGAACTCTACATCAGCCAAAAACCTCGTTCTGTTTCGCCTGTTAATTCTGGCTTCCATCTATCCTCAGAGACTGTCCTCAGATTACTTGAAGTGTTCTGATACAAACACAGGTGGTGTGGATGTTTATTCTTGCAAAAACTTGCAACGTTTTTGTTGACTGTGAAAGATGAGCGATTGATGATGTAACTGTTACAACATAACCTGCCCACAGACAGACAGTGCAGTGCGATCTTTGTTTATGAATCTTATTACTAGTTTTAAAAAAATATTGCGTGTGTGTTTTCTTAATTCAGTCATTTTATGCTATCACAAGACTTTGATTTATAATTAAACATTTAAATTTAGAACAATTCATAGTTATACAAGCTAATTGGCACCAGCATTGAGTTTGTTAAAAAAGGCTTTGGTTCACACCCTCTGTGGTTTATCACCCCTGTACACTGAAACCTTCCCATCATGCATTGCTCCTTAACCACATGATAGCGCCAGAGAATTTGTATGGTCACAAGGAGAATGCAGACCTTGAGGGGCAGCAAATTTCTTCTGTGAAAAAACTGCTCTTATCATACCAAAAAGAGGGTGAGGAACTGCATTTTCCCTCCCAACAGTCAACAGGAGAACCGTAAGCGTGTTGTTTCTGACCGAACCAAAGAACTTCCCAGGTAACAGGGAACATTCTCGGAACGTTGGTTAACATTCTTTGAAAATTCTCTTAAAGATATCAAAGAAATGTTCTTGCAGTAACGTTAGTAGAACTTTAATGTTATTTGTCATGTATCAAAAACGTTATTCCTAAATTGTTAAAGGAACATTTTAAAAATTTGACAGAATTTACAAATTGATTAACATTCTTGTTACTCATAGAACAATAAAACATTAGGGAAATGTTCTTACAACCTAAAATTATTAGCTGGGTTTCCTCTATGAGGCAACAGTGTAAGGAACAGCATAGGAGAGTTTTTTTATGTGTGCAGCGTAATCAATTCTTATTTGAGACTACACAAAATCTGATGCTTCATTTGAGGTCGTGGGCATCCTCATACTTGTTGCGTGGCAGCAGAGGCGGCCTGTGTTCCCGTGGGTCAGATGAGTGGTATTGGAGGAGCGTCGTTGTTAATTTGACAGCAGGCAGATTGCTTTTATTAATTATGTCTCCGCTGGCTGCTCACTAATGCAGACTGATGACTGTGGCCAAAACAAAAGGCTCATTAAACAGGTGGCTTTTTGATAAACTTTCTATTATCCGCCGCGAGCCTGCGATTGGCTGCTGTGCTTAATGTATGCGCGTGCTTCCATGTGTTCGCGTAAAATGCCAAAAAGCCCTCGACTCCATTAATGCCCATTTCATTGGCTGCCAGTCATTAGCAACCACCATGTTTGACCTCCATCCTGAACATCCTGCTGGAGGAACATTCATAAAGACGGTTATTTTAGGAAATCATCAGTCTTCTATCTGTGCCTCACTGACGTTTACACCATTCTGATCAGATACCCAGCTAACAATTTTAGGTTGTTAGAATGTTTCTCTAACGTTTCCCTTAAGTAACAAAAATGTCACTTTGAATGTTCTAGGAACATTCAAAACGTACAGATTTTTAGATATTGCGTTCACATTATTGCTTGGTTATAAAAACGTTTCTTAAACATTTTTTAAATTCTAAAAAGTTTTCACTAACGTTAGAATAACGTTTTTTGGTTTTTACTAACATTTTACTAACATTACTGCAAAAATGTTTTTGATAACGTTGAGAGAACTTTTAGCGAACGTTAGCCAACATTCTGAAAACATTCCCTGTTAGGTGGGTAGGCCAAACACACGTATTTGGTCATCAGACAGGAGCTTCGGCAAAGCTGTAACCATAGCTTACCGTTAACATAATATTATAATAATAGTAAATTACAATCTTACAAAAAATATAGTTTACACTCCCTTATTTCCTAACATCTCTGACAAGCACCTTCAGCTTGCTGCCTGAGGCCGTTAGATGCACCAGATGTTTTCCAGTGTGGAGAGTTAATCAGATTGCTTTAGATCCATCTGTTATCCGCCACGTCTCTATCCTCGGACTGTGAGCAGCACAAAGTTCATCTGGAGTCGCAGCCCGTGCGAAACAAATCAGCCTCTTGCAATCAGATGCAGCGGTGAAAATTCCCACAGCATGAATCCGTCTGATATAAAACACTCTGGGTTTGTTTTGGTTTTGCAGTCCAATATAAATTCATGTCATATTTGATGTTTACACAGTTTTCTGCCAACACACAACCAACACACAATTAATACTGTAATATTTATATTACAGTTCATGCGTTTTTGACTTACGTTCCATTGTTTTAAACATAAATACTACAATAATAATAATAATACAGTAAAGGATATTTTTACAGTTTCTTGTGTTTATTGCTACAGATATTTGTTTAGATGTGATTATTTGATGTACCGATTTTATACACACTTCAGTTGTAACAGTAGTGCTGCTCTTTTAAATGAACAGAGCTGTGTGTTCTCCAAACACAAGCTTCAATCATTGTGTATTTCTAATCTCATCTGAGGATATTTGAGTGGATGGGAACTTTTGTAATTGCTTTGTCCATTTCCACCCATTCAGACCGATTAGCAGAACTGTGTTTCTCTCACTCATTGTGCTTCTCATCTGGTATTAACACTTATATTTACATTTGTTTACATCTGTTACTGTCACCAGGTCACTTTTCCTTACAGAACTGTGTACTGGTCGATGCTGAACTGGGACTTACTATGCTCATAGTCTGTCCCAATAGTCTTGTGCTGTCTGCACATGTTTGCACTTGTGCACTTTATGTATATATTATGTTTAAATTATGTAGCCCTTGTATGTCTGTGATGTTCAGTGTTTGTTTAATGTAGCACTTTGGTCTGGAGAAACATTGTTTCTGTACTTGTACTTGTATATGGTTAAAATGACAAGTAACTCCACTTGTAACTTGTAACTTGTTGTTACTTGTAACTTTACACACTGTTTCATTCATTTCTCGTAACATTTGTTTTGTTTCGGTACTTTACTCACGCGAGTATTCCTCAAAGTATGCGCGCCGTAGGTTTACACCCATCGTCGTGCTCCTGAAAGCCCGTGTTCCTTCCCGTCAGCTCCTCCATGTATTGTTTTTAGAACTCTTTCAGAAGTGCATTATGCTAATGTAAAGCAGATACCTCAGGGCAGAGACCCCATTAGAAACACACAGCTCATTCAGAGCCCAGATCTAAATCTGAGTCACGGGTTTAATCCTCTCACTCAAGAAGCTTGACTAGCTGTGTTCTGCTTTTACAAACAGGAAGTGTCACGGTTTTCACAGCCTGTAGAGCTCAAGGCCCTAACCAGCCCTCATCTCTCCTGCTCTTTCTCTCTCTCTGTCTGTCTCATTTTATCGGTCTCAATATCTGTCTTTCTTTCTAGTTGTCGCTCTCTCCGTCCCAATGATTCCAATCACACCTGCATCCCAGCTAACTGGGAATGTTCTCAGAGCGTTGGCTAACGTTCTAAGGTTCTCTCAGTTATCAAAAAATGTTCTTGTACAGAACATTACAGTAGTAGAGCTTTTTTTTTTACATTTTATATATATCAAATACAGTTGTTTTAAAGTGTTTGCTAAACGTTTAAAAAAGCGTTTGAATAACATTAATACAAAATTTTAAAAACTGGATATTTTAAGTGTTTTTATAACTTTCGAAATAAAGTTTTTAGCATTTTTTTACTTCATAGAAACGGAAGGGAAATGTTTTTACAACCCAAAATTTTTAAAAAAAAATTTAAAAGCTAGTAGAGCTCAAGGCCCTGACCAACACCTGTCTCTCTCTCTCTCTCTCTCTATCTATCTGTCTTTCGGTCTATCTCTTTTTCCATTCCAGTAATTCCAATGACACTTTTATGGCTCAGTCTGCTTTTATGTTGCAGTCTCTCGGGGCCATTTAACACAAAAGCGTAAATGTTTCTATGGCCGGCTGTATCGCTCAGGTTTGTCTGTGTATTAGAACGAGTGCAGTGATAATGAAAAAGGTGAGAGACATTTAATGACACGAACCTCCTCGTCAATCACTGGCTTATTGTGTCAAAATGACAGCGTATCTGTACATCCTGAACTATTACATATTTAATCACCATGTTTCTGAGGGCATAATTACACTGGATGTTTCATGATGGATGCTTACGAAACAGGCTATTCAAGGTCCCACAGAAAAGTAAAATCAGAAAGATCTCTCGACTGCCTCGATTGTTTCAACTAGACAGCAGTGATAAAAAAGACCACAGAAATCTCACGTCACCTTTTGTGTGTGTTTTAGAACAGATCTCCAAAGTCTGCAGTCATAGAATTTTAATATGGAGATAAGCATTTCTCATCAGACTGCAGATTAACTGAGCTATGCTATCCACAATCATTTTAAAGCTCATATTGTATTTCAACAATCTGTGTCTCTTGATATTTATCGTGAGTTTTTCTTTAGTTTCCCTGCTGGAAAATCCAGCCCAATTGATAGCTGTGGTTTGGATCATGTATCTGGATTCTAGATGGTCCAGGCTGGTCATTAGCTGGTCCAAGCTGGTCATTAGCTGGTCCAAGCTGGTCATTGGCTGGCCATCCAGCTACCACGTTCCAAAAACTAGCATGACCAGTTTTAAGATGATATGACCAGCTGGTTTGTTAGCTAATGATCAGTCTGGGCCAGCTAATATCCGGCTACCATATTGAGCAACTTGCGCAGATAGATCCATCAGCAGGGCCTTCTGTTAAGCTGAATGAGTTAAACTA
>JAZGTI010009250.1:0-19087 GCA_036877585.1 Botia kubotai | reverse complement strand
TTTTTGAACATCTGTTCCATTAAATTGCCTGTCTTTCTGAATTTAAAGACGAAATTTCAGTCAGCGATTTTTCTCACCGCCCAGTTTTGCTTTATCTCCTCGGTGTATTAACGCGCAGTTCATAGATGTGAGTGGAAGATGTCTGAGCGCATTATAAATGACAGCCGAGCGTTTTCACGACAGGACTAATTCACAGGCGAACACTGGCTGCCTGCGGATCGCACGCCCCATGAGGCAAAGAACAGCTGCGGGTGTGCGCGCGTGCGCCTGTGTGTTTGCGTGTGGAGGTTTATCTTCCATCAGTACATCATGAGAGTTCTAAGCACTCTCGCCGCGCTACAGAATGATTGTACTGCACCGAGATAGAAGGTGAGAGAAGATTCATCTGAATAAAAAACTCTGTCTAAAGCCAAAATATATTCATCGAGACAAACTCTGAACTTAAAACTGGAGCTGTTGGTGCGTGTGGTCATGCGTCTTTCAGTGTAGGGTGGTTTTGTGGAGGTATAAAAAATGTTTATGTTCAGAGATTGCTCTTTCATAGCTAACTGAAGTGTCAGCTTCATCTCAACCATTTCTGAGGTAAAACATTAACAGTAATGGATGTTTTAAGCTAATCATACTCAGTTCAATAGTGTATTAGAGGGATCTGGGTTGTTTTTGGCCTCACAAGTTGTTGAAAACCATTTTGACACACCTGAAATGAACTTACTATGTAAAAAATGACAACTTATGACCGCTCTTATTATATGTAGTTATTGTGTGTTGCTAACATAATGCAAATAAAATCGTAAACTGTGCAGAATTAACAGAATACTCACTGCTTTCAGCCCCTGCTGTAAGAAATAATACAACTTGAGTGGTATGCTCTTAAAAAGAAGTTCTTTAAGGGTTCTTTGTCATGCTGTGCATCCACAGAACCTTTAAGATATACAAAGGTTTTTCGTAGTTCTACAAACTAAAAAGTAAACAACAAATGGTTTTAAAAAGGTTCTTTATGGAACCCAAAATGGTTCTATGACATTGCTGCAAAGAAACCTTTTAAGCAGACTTTGGCGTCTTGTTCTTAACAAATCAGAGCACAGACTATTAAATTGCTGAGATGTTTTCTAAGACAAAAATTTGTTTTAAACAGGACACACTTGAGATTACTGGGTAGATTTTTTGCAGGAGAAATATCGGAGAAACAGGAAATGTCTCCGTTTGCTCTCTGTTGCTCTCTGTAGAAGAAACAGTTCAGATATTAAAGAGCTCTCCTTTGTGATATTCCTTTCCTGCGGGTGTGTGTGTCTGTGTGTGGTGCTGGACTTGTGGGAACCTCATCAGTGGTCATTGTTACAATGAGACGCCCCCCGCATCCTGTGTTAAGGTCTCAATAGAGAGTGATTGGTGAAAAGAGACCTGCCAATCAAGTGCAGTGGTGCAGGTCTCGCTGGTCATGTGTAGCTCTCTCACATAGAGTGTCAGCCTTCATTCACACTCAGAGCAGACCGGGTGCCGGTCCAAGTACAGAGTCCGAAGAAAACTTGCACGTCCCATCGGCTTCAAGTTCCTTCCAAATTGGGGCCTTTGTGGTCAAACTTGGCTGGGCTGAGCTTCAGTGAGAAAACAGACAGCTTTCCAGAAGTGGGTCAACCTTCTCTTTTCAACGTCCTCACATGCACGCTCCTCAAAGAGGAGTCAATAGACTCTGTGTGGAGTTGAGAGGAGTGTTTGGAGTATGTAAACAGGAGAAGAGGAGCTCGACTGAATGACTGGAGAGTGATGGAGCTTTACACTGAAAGAGGCCATATGTCTGAGATACGCTATGTTTTTTTTTCAGTTATAGCTTATTGTAATTTAAACCTCAACACAGTCACTATGTCAATGAAAAAAAAATATTATATAATATTTATAATACAATATATAATATATATATATAATACAACTCATTATCTTTGTACAGTGTATTTGTATTTGTATATGAAGGAGGCGTGTCTTTGAAGAGCGCCCTGAAAAGAGGGCGGGATCTCGTGCTTTCAAAGCTAGGCTGCTATTGCTAGTCTCTATAAAATTGCCTACCCTACCTTTAACTGTAGTCTGGAAGAGGAGTAAACATGAGTTAGTGAGTCAAGAGACCCAACAGTTGTCTGATTGAGATGAATGTGGGAGGAAGAGGAGAGTTTAAGAAGAAGGACATCTGTCAGGTTTCCGTGACAGCCGTGTGGTTTGTCAGAAACGAGGGGACGTGCATCGATCGTCCCTCAGTCCTCATACACTCCACTGGGTTGGAAGCTTCTTTGTAGAGACCTGCAACCTGTCAGTCAAACTCCCATGAGGCTATAGTGTGTGTGTGTGTGTGTGCGTGTGTGTGTTGTGTTGTGTTGTGTGTTTGTGTGTGTGTGTGTGTGTGTGTTTGCGCATGCATGACATGTTCGGGGAGATGTCCGTACAGAATTTCTGCATTACATTTACTGTATTTACCTTTAGCCCAGAACCAAGAGTCATACTTCATTGCAATACTTAGAAGCTATCAGTGTGGAAAGTTAAAAAGTGTTCGAGTGAAATGAAAAGAAAAACATTGCTTAGATGTTTTCTTAGATGTCTCTCTTTGCAATGCATTTTGGGAAAGCTTTATCTGCAAAGGCTACATGCAGTGCCGTCTTCGATTTTAAAACAAGGCAACATAGTTCTGCTGCGTACCTTTTAGAACATGGCAGGAGCGTTCCAATTATACCTGAAAATGTGCTCCAGATTGACAGCCCACCAGGAATGGAGCTTATGCATGTGTATCTGTTTACGCATAATTTCCGTCCAAAATAGGTGCTCTATAAGACATGACGTCTAAGTTCATTATTTTGTCTTATTATGCCCTTCTCTGCCATACGAGTGGCATGATGGCTGTCCACGCTGGCAGAGTTAAATTGTATTTTTAACATGTGCCGTGTCCTTAACTGGCTTCGCCAATTATCAGGAGTACCTGCGGTTCATACCAGCGTGAAACAGCTGAATCTCATGTACCTTCACTCTAATAAGAGCCCAGCAGGGGGAGAGACCGCTGAGCCTCGCTGGCCGCAAAACAACAGCCTCCGTTTCATACACACCTGTCGCCACCGCTCGCCATTAATGCACCTACATAATTAAAGTCCTTCATCAACTCAATGGCTTAATATTGCGTAATGAATCTGTTTTGCTGCATGCACAGAGATCTCTAACGACCACGTCGCATCTGGAGTCGACCTGCAGCTTTAGCGGTCAGGGGTGTGTCGCATTTTCCTCCGCGGACGGCTGAGGTAACGCTTGTCAGAATACCGCCGGCTTTTACGTTACTTTTTAAACCATAATGAGGTTCCTGGCGCGCGTAGCGCGTTCACCAGACTGTTGTAGCGCGGTTTACTTTTCTTATAGTTTATGCGACGACATTGAACTCTTTAGCGTGTTTTTTTTTAAGTTCGTGAAGCTCCATCCCCGTGGCAACGGCAGTTGAGAAAGACTTCTTAACAGCGGGAATGTTTGGCAGACAGCACAATGTTTACATCGATTTGAGTTCTCGCCACCCAAAACATACCGTCGGCGTGATGCAAAATTGGTCTGTGCTAGCGTGTCTGAGTTCTGGATGCATGGAGATTTCCCAGTATTCAGTGGGCTGGTGTGGTTGTGCACATGTGTGTGTGTGTGTATTGTACAGTTCATTTGTCCTGACGTGTCACTTGCTGATGTCATACCTCTGCGCCAGAGGACGGGGAGTTTTGCGGCACAGCTGTGAGTTGATTGACTTCTTTGTATTGGGCCAGCAGAGCAGCTGCATCATCATGCATTCACCAGGGTGGATATATTAATACACCCAACCTGTTAAAACAAATCACAGAGCCAACGCCATCACCCCTTCACCAGCCAACCACACTCAGAAACACGTATTAAGACCAGCTGCTCAGGAAACAGACCTGAGAAATGTGGTGTGAAGTTTGTACATATATATATTTAAAGGGGCTCTGTTCCAAATCCTAGCAAGCTGCCTACATAGGTGGCTGCCTCCTGAGGCCATCAGAGTTTGCTGTTGACGTTTTGCTAAGTTAATGATAATGTAAATGGTCAGTTTAAATTAGGTCTGGTAGGTTTGTTTCGTTAATCCTTTGCATTATTAGAAAATATATTTACAATAAGATTAATAAGACTCCGTATTTTAAAATGGAGCATAATTGTGGCATATTATCTGATGTTTGTAACAGCCTTCACGATATAAAAGCACAGCGATGATGCTTTTAAGTGCTGTCTAGGTAGGCAGCTCACTAAATTTGGAACAGAACAGTGCTTATCTATTTTGATTGAATAATGAAACGAGGAAATTCTGCCCTTGTCAGTGTGGTTATCCTGAGTGTTTTCACTCAGAGAGACAGGAAGAGAAACCATCCCACCCTCACACGCACGCACGACTCGTCAGATTCAGGTTTGGGGTCAGAGGTCGTTTGAGGGGAAGCGACGGCTGTTCCTTCCTCAGGAGACCGAAAAAGCCATTCCTTCCAGACAGAATTAAAAAATAGCCTCCAGTGTCTCTACAGCGCACAGTCTCTGCCTTTGAATGCTGGTTTCTCCTCTCACACACAAAAATCTTTCTGCAGTATCTCAGTTTGTGTTCAGGCAGTTGACATGACATATTGCAACATTGTGTTGCATTGCTGTATACTTCATCTAAACTCCTCCCACCAGCATGACAAATTATTTTATAATAGCAAAGCATTACCATATTATTTTCACTTATGTACAGTATGGGAGTAGTTATGTATATAGTTAGGTATGCAGTTTTATACATTAATGCTGCAATCTGTCAGTTTTTTTAACAAGTAGATAAAAGATAAGTGTTCAAAACAGCACACTTATGTTCACAACAGTAAGTTTATAATAATGATTTATAATTTTAGCTCTTGGGTTTGTTTTCCGGGAAATGTCAGTTTGACTTCCACATATGTTCAAGTGAAAGTATGTAAAGTAAACTGCAATTTTATGTTTCAAACAGAGATGGTGATGGAGAGGCAAAAGTTAAAAAAAAGTGTACACCTATTTCATTCTTCTTAAGGTGAGGCAAGATCACATGACCATGTGACTCACTGTATTTCAGTAACCCTCCGCCAGCAAACATGCCTGGAATACGATTTGTTTTTTGCAATGACATTCTTTCTGATGAAACTCTCCCACTGTAGCATGCTATATCATTTCAGAGAGGATAGAAAATTCCAGTTGTTTAGACATCGATAGTTTTCTTTCTTCAGCCCTTTTGCTGAAGTACATTATCGTATTTGATTACAAACACTGCAAATCAGATGCAGGAAAGGGGGGGTGATGGGCGCAAGCAGTGGCTCTCAATTCCGGAACGCTCCGCCACCCGGTCCCCAGGGACAGACAGTGGCTAATCAATTTCAAACCAATGGGAGCTTCATTTACATCACAAAAGCTAATTACTGCAGTCTAATCAATCAGCACATCCTAATTAGCTCAGGGCTTGAGCTGGGACTGCCAGAAAGAAAAAGGAGAGAGAGAGAAAACAGAGAGAGATTTTTGCCCTGCTGTACAGAAACATTTTCAGACATGCTGTTATTACATATCCAGACAAGCCCGAGGTTAGTGACTCTGTTAAACCTACAGAGAGAGAACGAGTCAGACTTACAAACAAGAAAAGCTGTATAGATGAATGTTCTCATGTTTTAATAACATTCCCCAAATCCCTTAATCTTTTCCCCCCTTCAGGGCCCCTGTCCTGGAGAGGAAGAGTGGAGGTCCGGGGTCAGAAAGGTGCCTCTCGTTTTGGTTGTGTGTGTTTGGCGTCTGAGGAAGATATTTAGTCCACCAGCTGATATTTTTTTCTCTAATTTCACTAACCGACCATTAGCTTGAGCGTGCCACGCTGAAGGGCCGTCTCGAGCTCTTCGTTATTTCCAAACAAACTGACAGGCCCGAGCCAGACACATCATTAAACACAGTTCTTCTTAATCTAATCACAGTCTAGCTCGCAAGCGTAGCCTGATAATCCCCAGCAGTGATTTTGGTCCTGCGGTACGTTCAGGGCTGTGACACAATAGACAGTGAGGGAAACACTTCCTTATAGAGTTTGTACAGATGAAGATTCATTTTTTGCTTCTTTTTATGTCCTGGGTTGACATTTTGAGCGTGCGTGCTGGATGGCACAGGATTGGGATCAATAGATTTACATTTACATTCCTGTTAGCAGGTTTCTAACAAAAGGGATTTATTGTACTGTGCATAAATTATGTTAATGGCACGTACTGCAACAGGTAGTGGAGGGTACATGATGCATGTTAAACTAAGCTTTGGATGTCGAAAGAGCCCTACAGCAAAAGCACGTATGTTGAATTTCTAAATCACGTTGTTAGTAAACAAATACATCCTGAATGCAAACGTACACAAATGTATTTGTTGCCAATGGCAATTCGCTGAAGATGATTAAAGTATGTGTTAGTGATGCTTGTCTTTGCAAGTACTACTAATTTATGATTGGGGATTTGAACAAACCCCAAACACTAAATATTAGACTTCAGAGTTTAACATGTTTGCGCTACAGACATGATTGATGCCTAAAATCATGCCACTTGTTTAAATGAGACGTGCTGTTACTTTTCCAAGCAGACACATCTATGAGGTATGAATTGTGAGGTTGAGGTATGAATTGTGAGCAGCTGATCAGGAAGTGAGGCAGTGTGAGGTTGAGTGGTAGACAGCAGTAGTTGAGGAAGTGAGGCAGTGTGAGGTTGAGTGGTAGACAGCAGTAGATGAGGAAGTGAGGCAGTGTGAGGTTGAGTGGTAGACAGCAGTAGTTGAGGAAGTGAGGCAGTGTGGTTGAGTGACAGAGTGGGAGTGAGGTTTGTGGGGGGGTTGTCTTGAATTGTGACTCTGCCTCAATGCTTTCCTCCAGGTGTTTGTTTTTGTGACTGAGGAAATTGCTCATAAATTTCAAATGACGCTTTGCAGAGAGACACAGATTTCCCCAGATTCCCTCACAGTCAGATTTACGATACAACAAAGAACTGGGGTTGATATTCATGGATAGTGCTTCCCTCCACCCCTTCGCACACAAAAATACACACACATGCAGTCAATAGAGACTCACATACGATACAATAGCTTGAGGAAATATGTTGCAGCCCAATTTTCTTCCTATTGCTGAACAGATCTTAGCTGTATTAAATCTTAAAAAAATACGAACTCCTTACACTTTTGTTTGTTACCTGTAAATTATAGACAATCCCTAATTTTTTTCAAGAACCGCACCAGAAGGGACTGCGCTATACATAAGTGAGTGACTGTAGGTATGCGGTCTAGAGCAGACTTTGGAAACAGGCCCCACTGTTACTATGACATCATACATGTTGCTGAGCATGTGTGGGTTCATCTGCTTCTTTCGCACTGAATTCATTAGACTGGACATTATTAATATCGGAGACTGTGGCTCGGGGGTGGGCGGTCAAGCAATTATGTCTTTATTGGTTTGTGGAGCCCTGTTTAATGAAACTGGACTCTCAGGGGGAGAGGGGAATTAGGGTGAGGTCCTCCAGTCACTGGGCCCAGGGGAGAGAAGACCCCTATGAATTATAGTAATGACACTTCCTGTATGCTTACATATGCACTGTAAATTATTGCCAGTAATGTACCGGTAGCCCATAATTATTTTTATGTTATGGCCTATAACTGATCTGATGGCGGATATAAATCTATAGTGCTCCTGTAGCTCAAGCGGTAGAGTTCTGTTAGCAACATAAAGGTTGTAGGTTCAATTCCCCAGGAATACAAGCTGATAAAAATGTGTACTTTGCATCTAATATTTTGTCTTATTTTTAGTGCACCCTGCTTGATCTCTGAGCTTTATTTGACCAGCTGAATTTGTGTTATCTTTAATTATTATCTTCTTGCAGTATTGACTTAATCTGATTGGTTTAGAGGGGAGAGTTTCTCCTGTGGTTGAGCAGTTTAAGTTATGCAGGATAGACTTACATTGACATTTTGTGCATTTGGCGACATTTATCCAAAGCAACATACGGTGCGTTCAAACTACACATTTTACTAGTATGTGTGTTCCTCGGGGATCGAACCCACAACCTTTGCGCGTATAACACAGTGCTGCGCCCACTGAGCTACAGGAACACTCCCTCAGTTACAGGAAAGACTTGTTCAGGTGGTGTGTAGCAATAATGCTTGTGCCAGCAGTTTTCTGGCATTTGTTCCTGTTGCACTGCTACGACAATGGCATTGACCCAAACTCTGTACCGCCCTCACTGCATGACCCTTTCCCCACCCTCTCTCTCTCTGTCTCTCTCTCTCGCCCTCCCCACCTCTCTTCACCCTCTCGCTCACACTCATAATCTCCTTAATAGTGTTCTCCTTAAAGAAACTCTTGTGTAGTTAAATGTGACTCCGGTACTGATACCCTAATGCATCTTGTGTTTTATGGTATTATGTGCGAGTACAGTTTTTCTGTACCGAGGGATCTCGGCGACTCCTGTGTGCATATCGCCACCAAGTGGTCGCTGCGCGAACTGCATGTTAGTAATCCGCTCACGAGCCACCGATGGCCCAGAGGAGCGGAGCGGAGCTTCGGACGCATGATGATTGAAAACGGAGGGAAAAGGTCATCGAACAGGGTTGTGCTGAGCGTGTAAACCAGGACGAGTGAATGCATTAAACAGAACAAAGAGAAAAGGTGTGGAAGACAAAGCGCTCGCAAACCGCTGAAGTCAGAAGGGGATTTTTTTAATTACAGCATGTATAATACAGACTGCATCTTAGGATGGTTAATGGTCTCTCTCTCTCTCTCTCTCTCTCTCTCTCTCTCTCTTTCTCTCTCTCTCTCTCTCTCTCTTTCTCTCTCTGTCAGTCTCTCTGCTAGAATTGTGCTGAATGCTGCTGTATATCAGAACAGCTCAGCTTATTTGATTTGACAAGAGCCATCAGTCAGAGTGCTGAGCTGTGTGTGTGTGTGTGTGTGAGGGTGTGCGTGTGTGTGTGTGTGTGTGGTTTAAAGCCCGATCTTTCCTGTTAGCCGTTTCAGAGAACATTAAACTACATCATGGCATCAGCCACACGCTTCAGTTAATGTGTGTTCAGTCTGGGGACTGTGTGTACGGAAAACACGCCGGCTGGTGTTTTTATAAGATTGCGTGTCCCCAATGGTGCTTTCAATTTCTCTTGAATATGCTTTATATTACGGCTCAATAATATAGCTTTCGTTTATTGACACTCTCCGGCAAATTTGACCTCAGACCGACTAGGAATGCTCTGATATCGATATTTTGGTTGATATTGATATGGACGATGATTATTTCTGTGTTAAGCCCAGTAAACAATACGACAGATCCATACTACGTATGCTGCTTTTAGAAACAAAAATTATGTTCACATAATTGAATAAAGTACGAAAGAAGGAACTTCAAAATCTGCATAAAAAAGGAGTTCAGTATTTGAACCGGAAAATCTGCTTCCAAAATCAGCCTAATCTGAACGATACAAGCATTAAAATAAACCGAAGATATATGAGAGCATAATGTTTTCTCACATCTGTCCTTTCTGTGTTTTCTTTCATGTGTCCAGGACAGATATTAGACAACATCTTTGATAATCACAAAGAAAGTGTGTTTATTTGTGTGTGTTTAACAAGTGTGTGTCTGTGAAACTGTGTGTGAGAGAACAAACACTGAATCTTTTCAGAGAATTCGGACCCGGGTTTGTGTGTTTCATACAAGCGCCGATCAGCAGTAAAAGACTGTTTACAAATGTGTCAATACTCTAAAACTGATGATGTCATACTGAAATAAACATTAGGTTTAGTGAGGTTATGCTTAAAGGGGTCAGTGTTTGACTGGTTAGCGTGGGTCAGTTAGCAGTGACATACCAGGTTAGCCTGGGATATACCATGACGACACTAATCAGGAGTGAAATGCATCATTCTCTGTTGACATGCATTCAGAAATGGGCACGTGTGCTGACAAAACAGCGCAGTGTATTTACTGCATTATCCACATTCACTTAAAATGGACGTCAAGGGGCAAGTGTCCAATGATACACACATTCACAATTATGTTCTGTGGTAACTGACAGCACCACAGATGGTGTTGAGGGATCTGCGTTTGAATTTAATCCAGAATAATCCTTTTATATCTCACAGTAATTGTGCTTCTCCGGTAAATCTGTTCTATTTAAAAGACGTTTCGATATTTTTACTGGAAAGCCGGAAGTTGATTACTGATTCCGAAAGGTTTTTGGTGCAGTCCCACCTAACAATTTTAGGTTGTAAGAACGTTTCCAAAAACGTTCCAGGAACGTTGTCAATGTCGAGTTTTTAGACATAATATTAACACTATTGCTTGGTTAGAGAACATTGTTTAATTTTTTTATTCTGTAACTTTTTTTTTTAAACATTCCACTAGCAGATTAAAAATAACACTTTTGATATATGATATATAATGTTGTAACATTATACTAATGTTACTGCAAGAACCTTTTTGTTAACTTTCAGAGAATGTTTTAAGAATGTTCCCTGTTAGCTGGGGTGTACTGCAGCAGTGTCTGTGACCGAGAGAGAGATTCACATGTGCCCGCGGGGTCAACGCTGCACCTAATGTGCGAGCTTGTGGTTGTCCATCACAGTTGCATGAATTCATTGTCACTCACTGCACTAATGTCTGATTTATTCCGCCTTGCCTCATGTGCATTACGCACACGCTTAAGAATACAAGAGGGACGCATCCCATAATTCCCAAATTTGTAGGTGAGTGTAGGTTCAAAATGGCAGATCGGTGTTGTGGGACATGCTGTGTTCTTTTCACGTGCTTTATGAAATCTTACTGAAGCGTAGCAGAATCAGGAGCGCTCCACTTCACTTCAGTTTTGCTGTTTGTTGTGTTCACACTCTGAAAGGATTTCTGTGCTGGAGGCGGGAGGACTTGTAATTCAGTCTACTGTCTGTCCTTTCCTGCAGTACAGCCATTTATGAGCTGAATAATGAAGCTGGAGTTCTAGTTTATGAGGAAAAAATGTACACTTCACTTGCTTTTTAATGAGTCAATTAAAGTCATGAAAATATTCATATGTGCAAATGTTAATGACACAGTCTTGTCAGCAATATTCCTGCAGTTTTCACAGCTATTCATCAACACATTTGTGTGCTTAAATATTTGGTCCAATAGTTGGTCTTAAGACTTTAAACTTGAGTGCTTTCTGAGTAATTTTACAGCTTCTACAAACAGTATACATCATCTCAGTAGTGGCTTCTGCGTTGTGTCCGCTGTTTGTCACGGTTTATTTTCTCCACTTCTGCAACATTGGAGGTTTGGTTCCTTACCGTTGGTACCTATGGCACACTGGGAGTTTTGTTCTGTGTTGAAATGTTTTCTGTGAATGTTTTCAGTTTGCAACATTGCTTCTTATGAAAAGTGCTATAGAAATAGAATTGCGTTAAACATTTATTATATTCGTGATATTTAGATGAAAAGTGCATCTGTTGTTGAATGACTATTTTGGACCGTTCGGATCCATCCTTATTTCCTTGTGTGCTAATTATTTACCATTTTCTCTGTGTCCTACAGGAAGTTCTACTACATCACGCTGTTACGGGACCCCGTGTCTCGCTACCTGAGTGAGTGGAGGCACGTCCAGCGTGGAGCCACTTGGAAAACCTCCCTGCACATGTGCGACGGGCGAACGCCCACGCCCGAGGAGCTGCCGCCCTGCTACGAGGGCTCTGATTGGTCGGGCTGCACTTTACAGCAGTTCATGGACTGTCCCTACAACCTGGCGAACAATCGGCAGGTTCGCATGCTGGCCGACCTCAGCCTGGTGGGCTGCTACAACATGTCCTTCATCCCGGAGAAGAAGCGCGCTCAGGTCCTACTCGAGTCAGCCAAGAAGAACCTGCGAGATATGGCCTTCTTCGGCTTAACCGAATTCCAGCGCAAAACGCAGTACTTGTTCGAACGAACCTTCCGTCTGAAGTTCATCCGACCCTTCATGCAGTACAACAGCACGCGGGCCGCTGGCGTCGACCTGGACAACGACACGGTCCAGCGCATTGAGGAGCTGAACGACCTGGACATGCAGCTGTACGACTACGCCAGGGATCTTTTCCAGCAGCGCTACATGTACAAGCGGCAAATCGAGCGAAGAGAGCAGCGGCTGAAAAACCAGCCCCTCTTTCCCTTTCGCCGGACGCCCAACGCCGACCCGACTTCCAGGGATGACGCATCTGAGTCGGAGGCTTCCCGCCTGCCCACGGAGGACTACATGAACCACATCATCAACCGCTGGTAGCAGCGCGGGGGGGAGGGGCATGGGGAATACAGGAGGCTGCAGACCCCAGGTCAGGCTGAGAGGGAGAAAAACACAGGTATGGACAAAGAGACCGATCTTTAGCGCCACCATCTTGTCCTTTGACAAGTCACACGGCCCCTCCCCCCTACCGTCGTACTTCAGGATGTCTGAGAACTTCAAACGCAGGAAAACCGGCGGCGAACTTTCTTCGTTTGTTCTTAGGTGACCGATTGCGTGTCAGATGTCAGAAACATGACTGACTAACTTAAAGCACTGAGACTGGACTTAAAATGGGCATAATCGCCCATTTGAAGAAGAAAACGTAAAGATTATTGGAATTATATTCACTGCAGATTTAAAAAAAAGGAACGGAATGGAATTGTATAGAGATGTTAAAATGTCTGCTGCCATTTCAGCCATGAATTTGTGAGGCTATCGCTCTGTCTGTTTTAGTTTATTACGGTCTTACTTGTTTTATTATTGTTTTAAAAGGGATTTTATCTCTACTCAGAGAGGTTTACTCACAGCACTGAGACCAACAGAGCCGCCTAACTATTCCTGGATGCATATTATTAGCTTTTCATAATCAGTGATGACTTGAAAAGGTCTGTTCTGTTGTCTTTTTGTTGTTGTTTTTTTTGATGGACAGAGGTTTGATGGACAGACAGACAGACAGAGCTTGGACCACAGCCATTATGTAAGCTTTCAGCATACTGTACGAGAAACCAGTGAGCTACGTGTACTAATATAATCGTGACGATTGTGAGAGAATTTTATTCGACCGATCCGGCTGATGTTCCGCGCAATGCTATTAGCCGAGACGAATTCTAGGTTGTCGTGGCACCCAATCCAGGCTGTGTCTCAGTAGCCCAGTTGTGGCTATTGTCTCACGCCTAAAAGGGAAGCTGATGGAGACCCAAAGAGGAAACTGTGTCTTATTATACGCTCATGGAAAGATGGGCTCTGTGTTTCTCAGCAGGGAGAGGTTGTGTGATGCATTAAAATGAAATGTGACTGACGCTGATGATGCTTGTATGTCAGTCAGTAACAGGAGCATCCCAGAGTTGTGCATGTGTGTGTGTCAGAGAGAGAGAGAGAGAGAGAGAGAGAGATCATAAAACCCGGAAGCAGCAAACACAGCCTTTATAAATGTCACAGTCATTCCAAATTCCCAGAGACTACACATGTATGTCTGTATGTGTGTGGATAAGAGGATGTTTGTATGTGTATATAGTAAGCATTTGAACGTTCTGTTGAGGACGACTGGTGTGTGTGTGTGTGTGTGCGCGTGTCTGTATTACTAGACTTTGAAACTGTGTGTGTGTGTGTGTGTGTTAGTGTGTGTGTTAGTGTTAGTGTTAGCGTGTGTGTGTGCGTGTGCGCGTGCGCGTGTGCGTGTGTGTGTGTGCGCGTGTGCGCGTGTGTACTTGTATATGTGGTTTACGAGGTTACAAATGTGTATAATGACATCGGTATAGGAACGTAAACATGGTTACGACATCATTTCCTGTGTCCTTATAAAAACTGAACGACTTAAAAATAAAGGAAACTGTATTTTATTAAAAAACAGAGAACGTTTTCTGTGAGGGTTAGGTTTAGTGGTGGGGTTAGAGGAAGGGGATAGAACATTTGATTAGCTCAACATTAAAATCATACATACGGAGACACAGCTAACAATCTTAGGCTGTAAGAATGTTTCCCTAACGTTTCCATTGAATAACAAAATGTTAACATTTTTAACATGTTCCACTAACAACTTAAGAATGATGTTTTATTTATGATATATGACGTAAAAACTGTTCTACTAAACATTATTGATAAATTTGAGAGGACTTTTAGAGAATGTTAGCCAACGTTTTAAGAATGTTCCCTGTTAGCTGGGAAGTTCCTATAAACCACATATGCAAGTGTGTGTTTGTGTGTGTGTGCACGTTTGTGTGTGTTTGTGTGACCGGTCTCTTGCCATGGTCTTCAGGGACTGAAGCTATTGCCAGTAAGGGGACAAGAATGATGTCACATGTCTCCCCTTATACAAATCATTGCTAAGTCAGTTTTCTGTTGCATAAGGAACAGTTCTTGCTGCTCTGTTCTGTACTGTGTCAGTGAACGGGGACTGGAGCTGTCGAGTTCTTCATAAATCTTGTGTCATTTCTGGACCTGTACAGCCCCAGTTCACTTTCAGCGAGACAAGTGTGTCTAGCGTCTCCTGTAGTGTTTCCTAGGCGTAATAGTCGTATGGCTTTGGAACGACATGAGGATGAGTACATGAGAACAGAGGCTTACAGCTAAGCAACACAACACCAGAGTACATGATGTGTGAATCAAATGAGCCCACTGGAAATGTGTCCTTCCTGTTAAACTGACTGTTTCTGAGGGACGTTTTTAACTTTTACTTACTGCTCTGCAATGGAAACTTGTTTTCTCAGTCACCATAAAAACAGACTACTCTTCTCTTACTGCATATTTAACCAAGCCTAGAGTGTCGTTATGTTATACAGCAACAAAAGTCGTATCATGAACATTCCATATAATTCATAAATGATTTTTAACAAGGCAGCCCTTTATCTTTGTATCTGATATCTTTAAATGTGATGCTGTCTTTTCCGTCAGCTGACAAGAAAAAGGCTGAAAAGCGCTTCTCGGTCTTAAATCAACAATGTCTGGTCAGCCAATCAGAGTGAAGAATTGGCAGGCTTCAAAATGGATCGCGGGAAACAAACGTCGAGTGGTAGGCCAGAAACATACTCTGCACAAGAATGCTGTCGCAGATCACTTCAGTTCTCAAGAGACAAATTACCTCCAAATGTCTGTGCCATTAAACCAGTTGTGTTAGTATTCAGGTAGCTAGCTGTAAACACTTAGACAACTTAACTAGCTTTAACTCTGAAAGCATTCGTCCAGAACGAGAAAACTTAGGAAACAGACTATCGCTATGGTGCGTTGAGAACACACGGATCCACACGGCGCTCTGAATTGCGCTAGGACACGCGTCGAAATGCGACGATGCATGAAATCAAGCTTGTGTAGTCGGAGGCGTCCGCATTCTTACCTGCATTCGAGTGTGTTTCAGGCCTTATGTGAGTCGAGCAAAACGACTCCGATTCTTTCTGAAAGAAAGTGTGTGTGTAAAAGTGTAAACAGCACTAGTGAGAGAGAGAGAGAGAAAGAGAGAGAGAGAGACCCCAGGTGCCGTTCACCATCACATCCAGTTCATCTTCTCTGGGTCTTTTTTCTCATTTCAAAAATGGCTCGTCAAAGACACCAATAAAAAGATTTCATTTTTACAAAAACAAATGCGTCCTGTCTTTTTTTTCTTCTTTATTATGTTTTTCTGCCTTTGGTACCACAAGTCACACAAGAACAATAAAAAAATACATTGAATTATTTTTATAGACATTGAATTAACACGAACGTGAAACAACTTGCTATATTTAATACAATGCGCACGTTGGTGCATTCAACAAAAGCGCGTGGCGAGATAAGAAACTAATTACGTATAAATGCATATCAGCTCTGAGTTTATGAGCGCTAATGAAAAACGTGAGACTGCTGGGATTGAAATAACCAAATCTGACACGCAAACCAAACATGTATAGATTGCGTACATTCAGTGTGTCGAGATAGGAGGTGAATTGCTGTGAAAGCACTTTACATAAAACAGCTCTGCAATCTGTACGCACCAGAATTACATCTGCAACACAAAACCAGAAGTTCATTTACATAGAAAAGTAGTTCCGCTTCAAAAAAGCGGTTAACAGCTGAAGTAAAACTTTACTGTACAATGCATGAAAGTGCCTTCAGAAAAATACAGGCTTCACATTTGTGCTTGTAAACACTTCAGCCTGCTTGCATTGTACAGTAAGTGCATTACTGTAAGTAGTTATTTTGATGCCTTTTATCCCTGCACCGTACATTTATTCGAAGTACAGCGCCCAACAACTTTATATCTTATTCAAAGGCTAAACTGACAGCTCATAACTCACTTCCTTTGGGCATCAAACCATTAGCTTTCCCAATCCTGACGCACTGAAATTGTGTACTTTTGAAATTGCATTCATGAGTATTGTGTGCATCTATTTTTGCATGTCACTTGCGTTTCAGTAGTGCTGACAGCCGAAGTTCACACTCCATTTACTGTAATCAGAGTACGCACACACCACTCAATATGATTGAGATCCATAAAAACAATGTTTGGCCCCACACTGCACCGCAATGGGGCCCCAAAGCTGAAAGTGACGGGGAGCCTGTCAACACACACACCCTGCAGCAGACATCGGCCCCCGAACCTGTGCACCACAGAAGCAGCTGACTCAGATAATTACAAAACACCTCCTGGCACGGATATCAAGACGCGCTTCTTTGTGCTGTTGAATTGAAAGGCAGAGAAGCAGCATATCAGCAGCCATTATTGTGTGAAATGGATGGGGGTAATCACTGGAGCTCCTCTGAGTTCTGCAGGGGTAATGAATTGCCTCGCTGTGTCTCTTGGACAAGAGCCGCGCAGAGAATCACTTGCACCCATGGCCATTGTTCTGCCAGGATATAATAAGAATTCCCAGTATGACAAATACAGTATATTGAGAGATGATGAAGTGGCTGAGAGAGGGATTAAAGCATTTTTTTATAGCTCTGCACAATGAGTATTGAACCCAAGGCGATGATGGACTACAATAAACTTTTGTTTCCAGCTGGACAATTAAGCAAGCGCCTCAGCAGGTTTTAGGGTTCTGGGAAACAAAGAAAAGCCTAGACCGATGTAAATTATTCAAACTCAACAGATGCGTGAAGCGTTGGAACCAAAGATGGAACTGAATGTTCAGGATTGGATGGCTTGTTTCAAAAGCACGATATTGTATTAGCTGCAAAAACAAAAATGGAAGGAAGACACCCCCAGCAAAAACGTTATTCTTAAGTAGTTAGTGAAATGTTTTAAAAAGTTCCAGAATATAAAAATGTTTGAATAACCAAGCAATAACGTTAATACAATGTCTAAAACACTGGATGGTTTTAACATTCCGAAAAAAAAAACATTTCAGGAAAAAAACAAAATTTCAAAAATAATATTATAGCTACTTAATGAAAACGTTACAGAAACATTCTCACAACCTATAGTTGTTAGCTGGGCAGACAGGACAAAATATGTACCTTCAATGAATAGCAAGTTTGTCTTAAAGAGGCATTTAATTTGAGTCGGTGCCACAGAAACGTGATGTCATATCTTAATTCAAAATTAAGATTCAAAATTCTCCATTCTCATTTACCTTAGTAAACTTTACATTTATGCGTTTGGCAGATGCTTTTATCCAAAACAACATACAGCACATTCAAAGTATCCAGCTTACCACTACATGTGTTCCCTGGTAATCGAACCCACAACCACCTGTGCTACAGGAACACTTTATTTTTTCATCATACTTTTAATCTCTCTGATTGTTATTTACACAATACTGCCAACGGATCAATACTCACAAAAGCAGTGAGAAAAGATAAAAATAAGCAACTAAATAACAGTTGCTGCATGTTTCCACACAACACGTTTTGCAAAGCATCATGGTTAAAGTCACAGTATAAAGACATACATTTTATAGGCCGGATCATTTTCTACTATGTTATAGTCTTGAATATTACGTTCAGTTTTGCATTATTCACTCATGTAATATTATAATGCTTCTGTGTATTCCAGTTCTAATGTCACTGTTGGCTTTGAAGGACTTCAGCAAATTGCCTCCTAATCAGGGTAATTGAATTTTATCACCGGACACCTTTGGAAGCAGACTGCTGGTTTTACTGCCTCCCTCAGAGATAAAAGGTGAGCACTTCGGTGTAAAGGTTTACAGCCGCTGCAGCAGGGGGAGAGTACGGCTGTCTTATATTTTTCCCTTCTCTGTCCACTGGCTAATGCATAATGGAGCCACCTTGACCTCCTAACGCAGCTAGGGCTCACTGCCCCCTCGAAGCACACCTCCAGCTGTCACACTTGATCTACGGTTTAATTCCATCCTGGAGGTGCAATTTCGGGCTGGTGCGTGGCGCTCTACAGCACGAAAGGCCAGTGGAGGTGTGTATAAATATCCAGCTGAAATATCAGCCATGCCCTTGTCAGAATGAGCATGGGCAGAAATGAGCAAACAGATGCAGGGGTGTCTGATCTTGAGTCACACTGATAGACAGAATGTGTGTGTGGACATGTGATGCCCCAGCGGTGTGGAAGTCTTTGTCAGGGTTGAGGATGAGGGCAGCATCAGAGCAGATCTGTTTTCATACTCTTAAAAATAAAGGCTCCTAAAAGGTTCTCCACAGCGACGCCATTGAAGAACCAGTTTTGGTTCCCCAAAATACAATTCTTAAAAGAACCATTTCTCTCTTACCTTTTCATAGTCTAAAGAATGTTTTTCCACTACAAAGAACTTTTCGTGAAACAGAAGGGTTCTATAGATGTGAAAGGTTCTTTATAGAACCATACAAGCCAAAATGGTTCTTCTATAACATTATGAGGTACCTTTCTTTACAAGTGTACTGGGCATTTTAAAATGACAGATTACAAGATGTGCATTACTTCAAATCGACATCAAAATCAATTTTTACTTTTTTTCACTTTTTAGACTTTAAATTGAATGATCGCTTAGACAACTAATTAATCTGGTCTTGTCTTTTTTCTTTTTTTAACAGTGTACAATACAACTAATCCCAAAGGGGCTATTTAGTGGCAGTATCACTTTATAGATATATCATAACGATTCATAAACAGCTGTGCACATTGTTTGATTTGTTTCCTGACCTCCCTTTTACCTTGTCTTGT